>PVJH01002547.1:0-165568 GCA_004026705.1 Nesogale talazaci | reverse complement strand
AGAGGCTGGTAAATATATATATATATATATATATATACTCTTGCTCCTTGGACTCTTTGTATTAGTACTGCAGTTGGCAATTAATAATCATGCAGCCCGTGGCTTTTCTAGACAACATGATGATTTTTACTTCTCTGTGGGGGCTGGGCTGGGTTGGTGAGTGTGGAGGGGGAAGGGAGGGTGTCCGACTAATGCCAGGAAATAATCAAGATTGAGATAAGCCCCAAGGTAGGATCTGAGTGATGATTGCATTTTCTTCTTTTCAGAGACGGTGGGCAGAGGATATGGGCTTCCTTCCCACCCCAAACACAGCTTGATAGAGTTATTGCAAAGGAAGGCACGTTTAGTCACTTTATAGAATTAACAATTGATCAGTTTTGTGGTGCCTGAGTCCTTTATAAGCACCCATGTTTATTCATTATTGTGATTACACAGTGGAAGGCAGCTCTGCTTGATGTGATGAGCAAAAGCAAGATGCGAAGACATTTAAATACTCTTGAAATTAACGTTTGCACAAATAGGTGTTTGGTGGGGTATTCTCCTTTGGTGCTAAAAGGCCAGCAGTAAGCTGGGAGCTAGTGAGGTCCTCCGGAAACCCGAGTCAGCTGCCTATGCTTCACTCGTCAGAGTTTGTTGTCATTTAGAAGGAAAATGGCCATGCCTCGGGCACCCGAGTTCTACCTTGTTCATGGGTGAGAATGGGGAGCCGAGCCTAGACACAAGCTGCCATTCTACTGGCCTCTTAATGGATACATCCCGAATGCAACTCACTGCCATTGAGTTGACGCTGACTACAGGACAGGGGAGAACTGCCCCTGTGGGTTTCTCAGACTAACTCTTCATGGATCAGAATGCCTCCTCTTCCTGAGGAAAAGCTGGTGGTTTTGAACTACTGACCTTTTAGTTAGCAGCCTAATATGTAACCCACTGTGCCACCTTAAAAAATTTTTTTTATGATGACTGTAGGAGGCTCTAGTTCTTGATAATAACAGGAGGGAAAACCACAAATCAGCATGTCCTGATTAAAAAACATTAACAAAACACACTAATCATTGGATAGAAGTCTTAATCAGAAAGGAAAATCTCCCTCAGGTCTGTGAGGTGAGAGCCCCTGAAGGAAAGGACTGGCAAGAGTCCTAGAAAACGCCGTCTTGTCAAGATATTTTGATTTAAAATCTACTCTTCACATTTACAAAAGACTGGGGGACCCCCAGGGTAAAGCCAGATTTGGGTTTGATGTGGAAATATTTCTGAACCAGAGCATAAATAGACATGAACTTGCAAGTGTCTGACTGCACCCATAGACCAGTACTGTTGTCATTGTACTGAGAATGAGGGCATGGGGAGAAATGATGAATATAGGGCTTATGTGGATTGTGGTTTTCTGTGATTGTTGATCTCTGCAAATTTAGCACTTTTTGTTGGAATATTTGTTCTCGTGTCATCAGTCTTGCTTGATATCCCTGCTTTCTACGTTCCAGTATCATTGTTATTCATAACATGATTGTTTCAACCAACGCTTAAGTGTCTCTGACAGGCTTGTGACAACACAGGTTCCTGGACCTTCCCTTCAGGGTTTCTGGGGCTAGAGCTTTAGACCAAGCTTTATACAACATTTTCAGACGGTTCATTTTTCAGAGATTCAAACTGTTCGTTTGGAGATTCTTATACAACATGATTCTTTTAATTAGCTGGGGAGTTTTCATTTAGTAATATATTGATAATGCTTGGATAAATAGTCAAATTTTGAAGATTAAGTTACAGGAATCAACCACAAGTTAGTATGAGAAAGTGATTTTTATAAAGTCCCTATGTTGCTTTTATGGTAGTGTAGTGGTGATGCATTGGGCTTTGGTCTGTGTCAGAGGAGCCAGCCATCATCATGGGTCTGGTAGGTGCAATTGTACAGTGATAATTAAAGATGATAGTAAAGTCATAGAAATATGAGCGATAGAAATAACGGAGTCAGACACATTTCATAGTAGCATGCTCACCTCCTGGGCGACCATGATCTCATCAGCCAGGTCCACACACTGAGTGAGCCGGAGCCAGAGGAGGGAGAGCCCTCCAATTTATTGCTCACCAATATTTTTATCTACTTTGGGGACACCACAGGAAGGGGATGTATAATTGGCATACACATGACAAGAAGAAGATATGTGTACATGTAATAGGAAGGGGAGGGATTAGGGGTATACGTGTGACAAGGAGGGTGGACCCTAGACACAATGTGGCCGTCTAACCTTGATCATTTTGGGGGGGGGGGGCTTGACCTCCCTGGGCTCCTATAAGGAAGAAGTCTACTGCTATCCTTATCAGAAGGGAGTGGGCCCTATTTTAGGGGGGACAGGCTATAGAGTCTGATTGCTCTATGATGACCCTTAGGGAGAAAAGGGTCTGATGACCCTTAGGGAGAAAAGCTCCTGATCTATGTTTGTTGACCTCCTAGTGTATAGTTATATGCCATGTGTAGCAGGCAGCTTAAGTTTGGCACATATTTGGGGGAAACCGTTCTGTTCCCCACAGGTCTGAAAGGTCAGCAGTTTGAAACCATCAGCTGCCAAAGGAGAAAGATGCGTTTTTAACTCACATCAACAGTTACAGTCATGGAAACAGCAGCAGTTCTGTCCTGTCCTATAGGGTCTCCGTGGGCTGCCATTGACTCCACGGTAGTGAGTTTGTTTTTCGTAGGATTGCTTCTTTGGGGGGACATTGGTTCCGCGGTATAATTGTCCCCTTTTGTGCAGGAATTTTGTGTTCTTTAGCAGCCAGTACACTTAAAAATGCAGTTACCACCCTTCTACCAGCGAACCCCCATGTGCTGCTGTGGTACTGAGCAGGTTGTAGTAGAGGTGCGAGGCTCAGGAAGAAAGACTAGGAAGAAAGGCCTGGTGATCTACTTCTGAAAATCAGCCAATGAAAACTGTGGATCACTGTGTTTGGATTTGCACCAGCCCTGGGAATGGAGGAGTCAAAGCAGTTAACAGTATCAAGAAAAAGTTTCATTCCTGGTATGTACAAGTTGAGGGTTTTAAAAATGAGTGTTCTATAGTTGTCTCAGTCAGGGTGGCTGTTGTGCACATAATCAGCACTCTGCCTGCTTCTGCCATCTGGATGATGTCTGTATTGACCTGCGGGAAGATCGCTTCCTTTCCACATCCTTCTGAGTATGACTTAGGTTGTAATCCTATTGGCAGGTGACATACAGGAATTTCGTTTTTGTTCCCGAATAGTTAAGACTCAGCAGATGTTAAAAGCTGATGGTGGGGTGGTGGATTTAAGAATTCATCCATTCTGGGACTAATTGGAGATTTAGTCAGGCCCAGACGATGGAGTTATCGATAGAGTTACAGGTCTTGAGGGGTATGGAAAGTTTTTGCACTGATGCCTGGCTTGTAGCTTTCACCTGCCACTTGGAGGAATAAATTATCTCTGTGTTTCCTGAAATGAAGACCTTTCGACGGGTTTTATTTTGTCTTTCTCTATTAAAAAAATATTACAAGTTTGCAATCTGAAGTCTCCTCCTGACTAAGAAAATGAACAGATGCCAAGGGCTTGATTTGGTGGGGAGACATCCCAAACCCTTAAGTATTTTTAAAAACTGGGGCTCTCAGGATGTTTTTAGACAGCGTGAGTTATAAAAATGTGTGGGTGTTGGTAGGAAGGTTAAACTTGGCATCTACCACGAAGAGTGGATGGGCCAGGTCAGAGTCATTTAACCTCTTCTGTCTCCAGAGCTGTGTTTTAATTTCATAGCAGTTTGTGGCCCGGGAGGCCTCCCTTGCAGGCTGGTGTGCGTTGCGTTTGACTAGGTTTGTGTGAACCTTACATTGGGAGCCATTCGTCATTGCTGCCCCGTCAGCAAGCGTTCACTGTGGGGCTCTGTGCCCAACTGTCAGGATGCTATCATGGCTCTCCTCCCTTGGCACCCGCCATTGTGCTCTTTGTCCCCCTCCAGGGATCAACAGCTGACAGGAGATGAGCCGTCTCAGTTAGTGACAGACATAAAATAGTGTCCACAGAAGACTAAACAATAGATGTAACCAAATAATACAATTAACTTAGTTTACCTTTCTTTTCTGTAAGAACAAATCACCCCTTTTTTGATAAAATGGAGTGTTATAAGAGCTGTAAGAACCTCCAATAAAAAGATAAAAACAAAACAAAACAAAACAAAACAAAACGGGGCCTGAGCCTCGGTGGCGCAGTGATTGAGTGTGGTCCACTGGCTTGGCAGTTCAAATCCAGCAGCAGCAAGGATGGATAGCTCCCACGACCACCAGAGGGCAGTGATGTCCCCCACCAAAAACCAACACCAAAAACAGCAACAAAAAACAAAACGGAAAAGCAAGGCCCGGCCATTTGATTTACTGTAGAACATGGTAAGTGTGATGCTGTTTCTCAGTGGGTCTTCCTGCAGCAAAGGGTGCTGGAGCATATGTAGACGGCATGTTGCCAGTTGTAACACGGCACCAAGTAACTGTGGAGGAGCCAGTTGTTCAAGTGTAAAAGTAAGCTTGCCATGAGACTCACCTTTGACTAGCATTCCACCCCATTCCTGACCTTCCCCAAAGGTTGTTCAGATTTTTGCATGGATGTAGAACATTTAATACATCCATACTTATCAGATTGAGTGTGGATTTCCTTGCAGAAGTAGTTAGTATACTGTAGATCTAATTTCTACAACTTTATTTTTCACTTAGCATGATCTTCAAGATTTATCCATGTTGCTACCTATATAAAATAAGAACCACTGCCCCCATGTCAGTTCTGTCTCACAGTGACCCTGTGATCGGGTAGAACAGCCCCTGGGCTTCCCGAGGTGGTAAACCTTCTCGTGAACCTGACGCCTGGGTTTTTCCGTGGGGAGCTGCTGGTGGGTACAGATTGCTGACCCGTGGGTCACAGAGCAACACCTAACCCAGCACAGGACCAGAGGGAGCCCTTTGGATTCATGACTGTGTTAGATTAATTCTGTGTCAGATAGTGTTCCGTGAGTGTACATTTTGTTAGCTCCCCCAGCAAACGGACATGGAGATTGTTTCCATTTTCCTCCAAATAGGATTATGGGATGATTCTTATGTAGAGTCACAGCCTTTAAACAACACTTATGTATGCTGCGTAAATCCCTCTCACCATCGCAAGTCCCTTTGTTTCACGTGTTCGTGTTTTTCTGAGGCCAGAGTGGAATTTGCCAGTTTGGAGGATTTGATCTTTTGAGAATACATTGGAAAATGTGAGTGGGGAGGAAAGTCTTAAATTTTATATTCTCCTGAAATCAAGATACATAAGCTCACAAACAGGAGGCAAGCAAGCTTAGGAGGCAGCATTATCCAACAGAACTTTTGGTGGTGTTGGCGTTCTAGGGGGAAGAAACACAAATTCTATTAGCTTGAGGCCATAATGCTGGCTTCATGGCCACGTGACTAAACCTAGAAGGGACAGTAAGGAGATGGGCAAAAAATCACGAGGGGCCACCAATCAGTTCATCGCTGCCCTGGGCAGGAGTGGGGAAGTCAGGAAAGGGATCATGAATGGAATGTGACCCTTATAGCTTAGGAACATTTACAGGATTGGTTCTGCTCCTCCCTTGCACCCCCAGGCTGCCCCCTCAGCATCACTCCCTTGGCCAGGAGTATTATGCACCACCCTGCAGCCCTGGTGCATCAATTTCCAAGAAGGACATGTCTCAGGATGTGTCTGAGGATGAGATAGGCATACTTCCTGGGCGGACTCCTAGCACGATGGATCCATTCTGACTCTTTAAATTTAAATTTTTGTTGAGGTCCCACTGTAAACCACAGCTTGCACAAACCAAGTGCTCAGGATCTGAGCCCTCATCCCATGGAGATGACCCACTGTCTGTGCTGTTCACCCTTGTAACCATGAAGCCACTATGGGAATGTGGTTTCTGTGACTAAGGAACTGAGAGTAAGAAAAAAATCACCAAACTTCCAATTTAAATAGTCGTGTGTGTTCAAAACCAAACCAAACCAAGCCAGACTAAACTAAGCCAAGGAGTTTTCATTGAGCTGATTCCCACTCACGATGGCCCTGTGCGTATCAGTGTACAAATATGCTTCCTAGATTTTTCAAGATTGTAGCCTCTTGGAAGTAGAACGCCAGGCCCTTCTTTTGGTGGTGAGTTCAATGGCCGACCAAACTTTCAAGTTAGTGGCCGAGCACTTAACTATTGGCCCCACCAAGGCACTCCTTTGTGTGCAGGGCTGTCTGGGGCTGCGGATGAGCCGGTTCCCATGCCTGGAAAGCCCAGGCAAGCAGCACACAACTTTGGCTAGTCCTGCCCTGCCCTCACAGTGGTTGCTTCAGTTGAGCCCATTGTTGTGGCCTCCGGGTCAAGAGATCTCATTGAGAGTCTCGCTCTACTTTGACGGGGCATGACATGAGGATCTTCTGTTCCAAAGTGCATGCTCCTCCCTTCTAGGGAGCATTCTGGTTGTACATTTTCCGACCCAGATGGGTTTACCCTTCTGGCAATCTGGCAATGGCTTCATCACTGTCGTAATTCAAAGACATCAATCCCCTTTCTGCTTTCCATAAGCAGACCTCAGGTATGCAGAAGCAGAGGCAATGCAGGCTGCTAGCTCCTGACCATCCCACAGGAAGAGAGAGGGGGGTGCCCATTCTGTTCATAACATGCCCAGGACTCTTTAAACTAAAAATAGATAAATGTATTCATGAAAACAAGATCATATCCTTAAGATGTTTCAGGCACTTCCCCACCCTCGTTGCAACCTCTGTGTTTCTCTGCTCTTTGAGGCTGGGGTTGCTTGATGAAGCTGCAGGCCTACTGGGGTAGGAGTTCTCTGTAAAGTGAATTGATGGCTATGTAAATACAGCCATTAACCTTAAGCACCCCAGACAGCCTCTTGGGCCGCTGCAGTTTTCTTGCCCTTGAAAATGTTGTTTCATGGATGCCACTATACTAAATAGTTCCCCACCCTCCACTCTTCTAGCCCTGGTAGCACAGTGGGTTATGCTTTAGACCTCTAGCCTCAAGGTCAGCAGTTCAAAGTCATCAGCCTCTTTGAGGGAGAAAGTTGGGCTTTCCTCTTCCAGAAGCCAGACAGTCTTGGAAACCCACAGGACCAGTTCTATTCTGATCACTCCAGAGCCTCTGTGAGTCTGTGTGGACCTGATGGAGGTGAGTGTGCAGTTGGCTGGGACATTAGTCCTTTGAACTGAAAAGCCAAAGGAATTGGGGAAGTGGACCTCCTGTGAAGTGCAACTGTGGTGGCAGCTGGTGTCCCCTTGTTGATCCCAACTCCTGTTGATTCCATGTGTCTTAGAGCAGGCTTGCGATTGTTCTGGTTTCAGTGGGTGACTCCTTGGTGGTAGGCCAGCAGGCCTTTCCTCTGTCGTACCTGCAGGTAGATGCAGAGTGCTATTTTTTTGGATTGGCAGCCACGCTTGTTCATAGTTTCGCCATCAGACATCAACTGCTGTTGACTTTGGAATTTTGTGCATGTCAGAAAAGAGATATTCTAAAGATTTACTTTGTGCACATAGAGGTGAGTAAGATAGTTTTGCTATAAAATCATAGAAACCTTTGTAAACAAAAATATTATAATGGTAATTTTTGTTGTTTCTTGGTATATCCTCCAGTAGGTCTTTACACATCTGAAGCAGTGTTTCCATCTCTCTTACCCTTCCTCCCTCAAAGAATTCTGTGCTCTGTGCCTTCTCAATATTCTTTGAGTTTTAGTAACAAGAAGTTTAATGGGACAGGCACAATCAGGGTTGGAAGGTGGTTGGGATACGATTTCTCAAGGACATTTTCATTCGACAGCACTTGTGTCTCTAGAAGAACTGATGCATTTCAGCATGGTGTTAGCAATGAATATTGAGAGCACCACAGCCTGCCAGCACAGCAAACTAACCGGTCTTGAAGGAAACCCAGGCAGAATGCTCCTTCGAAGTAAGGATGGCGATACTTCATCTCATGCACTTTGGACAGTGTTTATCAGGAGAGACTAGTCCCAGGAAAAGGACACGCAGCTTTGTACAGGGTTAACGAAAATAAGGAAGCCCTCCATGAGATGATTGACATAGTAGCTGCAGCAGTAGGCCCAAACGGAATGATTATAAGATGGTGCAGGGCAGGACAGTGTTTCATTCTGTTGTGTATTAGGTTCCTTTGAGTTGAAACTGATATGGTGATCTGTAGCAATAATAGCAGCATCAACTCGCAGTTACAATAATACATAACTATGTATATTTCAAAATGCATCTATATTTCCCTCTTTCTTTATAAGTGGATTGAAGGGGGGGGATAGTGGAGACAGAAACTAATTTCTGTGTTGAAACTCTATATCTTTGTAGGTAAAGCAGATATAGAATTATACAGAGGATCAAAAGATGATAGTTGTTAATGTCCTGTTTTTTTTCCATCAGTGTCACCTGCTGCTTCTCCTCTTAGTTTCTCTCCTATAATCATACTGGCCAATTCTAGTTTCCCAGATTTCATTCAACTTAACTCTTCCAGTATTGTTCTTCCTTTGCTTTATTATGATTGTTTCTACACCATTTTCTTTTCTTGGATTACTCCCTGTTGTTGATCGGTGCCATTGAATTGGTGTTGACCTGTGACAACTTTATTCACAACAGAATTGGACCCTGCCTGGTCCTGCACCACTCTTCCAATTGTTCCTGTTTGAGCCCATTGCTGCAGGCACAGTGCCAGTCTCTATCCTTGAGGACCTTCTGCTTCTTGGCTGCCCCTCTACTCTACCAAACATGATATTCTCTCCTCACAATATGTCCAAAAGATGTAAGACTAATTCTCACCATCCTTGCCTTCTAGTAGCATTCTGGCTGTACTTCTTCCAGGACAGATCCATTTGTCCTGTTAGCAGTGGATGGTGCTTTTAATATGCTTCTCCAGCATCACAATTCTAATGCATTGATTCTTTTTCAGTATTCTTTACTTGATTTTGAACTTTCATATACACATGAGGAAGTTGAAAAGATGATGGATGGATTGAGTCAGGTATACCTTAGTCTTCAAAATAACACCATTGCTTTTCTTCCTTCCTTTCTTTCCTTTTCACCATTGCTTTCCAATACTTTAAGGAGGTCTTGTGCAGCAGATTTACCTAATGCAGCTCTCTTTGGTCTCTTCTTTTTTTAAAACAAATCATTTTATGGGGGGCTTATACAACACTTATCACAATCCATACATACATACATTGTGTCAGGCACCTTTGTACACCTACTACCATCACAATTCTCAAACCATTTGCTTTATACTTGAGCCCTTGACATTAGATCCTCATCTTTTTCCCTTTTTCCTTGCTTCTCCCTCCCTTATGAACCCTTGAAAATTTGTAAATTATTATTATTTTGTCATTTCTTACACTGCCTGACTTCTCCCTTTGCCCACTCCCCCACTGTCTATCCTCCGGATAGAAGGTTATGTATAGATTCTTGTAATTGGCTCCCCCTCCCTATCCCACCTTCCCTCCACCCTCCAGGTATCACTACTTTCGTCACTGGTTCTAATCTCATCCGTCCTCGATTCCCTATGTTTCTGGTTCCTAGCTGTAGCAGTGTACCTCTTCCAGTTTAGCTGGATTTGTAAGGTAGATTTGGGATCATGATAGTTGGGGAGAGGAAGTATTTAAGAACTAGAGGAAAGTTGTATGTTTCATCATTGCTGCACTGCACCTTGACTGGCTCATCTCTTCCTGAGAATCTTTTGTAAGGGATGCCCAATTGTACACAAATGGGCTTTGGGTCCCCACTCTGCACTCTTTCCTCATTCACAATGATGTGATTCTTTTTTTTTCCTTTTTTTCCCACAATGATGTGATTCTTGTTCCTTATGCTTGATACATGCTCCCTTCAACTCCTCGTGATCACACAGGCTGGTGTGCTTCTTTCATGTGACATTTGCTGCCTCTATGCTAGATGCCTCTTGTTTACCTTCAAGCCTTTAAGATTTCAAATGCTTTATCATTTGATAGCTGGGCACCATCAGCTTTCTCCACCATGTTTGCATATGCACCTATTTGTCTTCAGTAATTGTATTGGGGGGTAGGCACCCAATGATATGATTTTTGTTCTTTGATGCCTGAGATCTGATTCCTTCCACACCTCCTGATCACACAGGCTAGTGTGCTTCTCCCATTGTGGGCTTTGTTGCTCCTGAGCTAGACGGTCGCTTGTTTACCTCTTTTGATTTCTTGACTGCTATTTCCATAAGCATTGATTATGGAGCCAAGTAAGATAAAAATCCCTGGAAATTTCAATATTGTGTCCATTTAACATGATGTTGTCTATTGGTCCAAGCGTGAGGATTTTGGTCTTCTTTACTTTGAGTTGTAGTCCACACTAAAGGCCGAAATCCCTGATCTTCATCAGCAAGGGCTCCAAGTCCTCCTCACTGTCAGCAAGCAAGGTTGTGTCATCTGCAGATCACATGTTGTTATATGCCTTACTTCAAACCCAATACCACATTCTTCATAAAATCCAGCTTCTCTAATAATTTACTGAACATAGTCAAATATGCATAGTATATGCATAACTACTTAGAATATAGAATATGCATAACTACTTTTGCATAGTAAATAAAACAAGTAGACATCTTTTTTGGTATTTTCTGCCTTGAGCCAAGATTCATTCGATATCAGCCATGATCTCCCTCATTTCACATCCTCTCCGGAATCTGGCCTGAACCCCTAGTGTCTCCCTGTCAGTGTACTGCTGCAATCATTGTTGGATGATCTTCGGCAAAATTTCATCCTTCTTATTTTGCCTTTATGTTTCAGGTGGTGTGGCAGTCATGTGCTCGTGTCAATTTCAGGTTTGGGAGTGTAGGGGTGGAGTCTGTGTGGGCATGACTTTCTCCTGAGAATTCTGGGAAGTCTCATGGTATTTCCCCTTGGAGGTGAGAGACTCACAAGACTCAGTCCTTGGGAGACATTGCAGCTGACAAGATAGATGGCAGCATGCTGATAGACCCTGAGCTCTGGAAACTGGAGGAGCCATGGGAGACCCATTCCAGGGCTGAGATGTTTCTACTGCTGCTGGATACATAAGACTCTGCACCCACTGACCTGTGATTGTCTTGGTGTCATTGCATGTGCTTCATGAGTCAGAAGACTTTATAGACTGGTATGACCTTGGATTAGACTGGGTTGGAGTGTTTTCTTAATGTACAGTTACTCTTGCATATAAACTCTTTCTTATACACATATGTGTGTCTATGAATTTGTTTCTCTGGTCTACCCAGACTAACATAGGTGGTATCACTTAAGAGAAGATCCCAGCACTGGTCTCTTCAGTTTGTCATTCTGTGGTGTTTGGCATGTTGCTATGGTGCTGGAAGCTATTTCTACCTGGATTTCAAATACCAGAAGTGCCACCCACCTATGGTGGATAGGCTTCTGTGGCACTGTCAGGCTAAGACAGACTAGGAAGAAAAACACCTGGTGGTCTACTTCTGAACATCGGTGAGTGAAAACCCTGTGAACAGTCCTGTTCTGACAATCACCAGGAGTTAGATTTACTAAATGGCAGCTACTGTTTTTCCTCTATTTGTTCCATGTGAGATGACTGTGTGGAAACCCTTTGAGAACCACAACTCCACAGATAAATGTATATTGTTACAATTCTTGATGATGTGCCAGAAACCACATAGGCTCCTGCCAGTTTGCAGCCGTTTTCCTCAAAATCGGGCATTAGAGTGAAAATTCAGACTTGGTGAGTTTTAAGTTTGAGTTGCTGTCTTCTTGCTTTGTCCCAGGTAAATGGCATTGCTTCTCTGAGCTTCTAGACTTTTCTGCAGAGACACATTGGGTGGTGGGATTTCATTCTACTCTTGGGTTTGGATGAGATGGCGACACCAATTGTTTTAGAATTAAATTTTATCAAAAGCACAGGACACCACAATGGGATCCTATGTTTTCCTGAGGTACTATTTACATTTGAGGTTGATTATGTTAATATGGAAGGAAGGATGAGACACAGGACATCCATCTCACAGCTCAAGCTGCGAGGAAATGAATGCTGGCTTTTCCAGGAAACTGGTGTGGCATCGTCCGTCTCCGAGCTGGTGACAGGGACCATGTTGGAGAATCTGCTTTTCTTTAACCACCTTACTCACCCATGGTCCATCTCTACACTAAAGTGCATGTACTCAGTCTGTGTCCCCCAAGGGCTCATGCAAGAGATGCTCATTACCTACATGTATCCTCTTTCCTAGTCAAGGATGCCTGGTGGCCAGCCAGCCATATGCTGTACTGAATCAGGGTTATTTCACAGCCTCTTCAGTACCTGCAGTGCTCGTGTGAAGTACGTAGAAGTACCAGGTGGTGTTTCAGAGGAGTGGTCTTAAAATACAGGGTAGACCCCCTTCATGGTCTTCTTCCTTCCAGAGGCCTGGAGTATGACATGAAAACTGGAGCTCCAGCAGCCCTTTTGAACTGCAAAGTGACCTTGATGATGAAAGGGAAGACAGCAGGCAGAAGCAGACCAATGGAAGCAGTCTGAGGCTCTGATGACTTGGTGGAGCTAAAGTACCAGCCATGACTTGCCCACTTCTCAGCTGCATTTTGAGAGAACAAACTGTTGTGTTTTGAAGCTTGGCTTTTCAGAGTAAAGCTGCCCCGTGAGTTTCTGAGACCACAGCTCTTTCTCCCAACGAAGGAGGACTGGTGGTTTCAAACCGCTGGTCGGGTTGTTAGCAGACCAAGGTGCAATCACTGGTTATGATCCTATTTTTAATGACTTCCTAATTCAGTAGAAGGATTTATAATTTGTAAATCCAAAGTGTGCTTCTCAACTTCTGCCTGGACGTAGCTTTAGTCCCATAAGCCCCCAAACCATGAGAAGGTCAGCTGCAAACATATTGGGAGTCGGAGGCCTGTCTCTCTCTCTCTCTCTCTCCCTCTCTTTCAGTTCGGAGAGTCATTTCTAGAGCGACTCAATGGAAACACTGATGTGAAGAAAACTGCCAAGGCTATTAAAAGCCATCAGAGACTCCTCCAAATTGCCTATATTGAAGTTAGTTACAACTCATTCTCAAACAAATTGAAGTCTTATCCATTTGATGTGTTTTGACAGGAAATGTATATTTACTGCCCGAAATGACTTGAGTTGCTGAGCCCAGAACCGCAGTATTTCATAAATGATTAACATTAGATGGAGCCAATAGGAACCTCACACCTTTTCTTAAACACCATTCCACAAGAAAGACACCCTCAACATTGCAAGCTATTTACCCTATTTCCCAAAGTACACATTCACCCTGGGAGGCTTTGAACCTGTCTGTCAAAAATAGTTATTGCTTTTGAAGATAGAGAAATAGTCACTGAAATCCTATGATGAGCAGGTAAATTCTGCACATCTTAGCCAGTTTAATATTTATTGAATAGAAATAGAAAAAATTTAAATAAATTCCTTTGTCCATATTAGTTTTTGAGTTCCTGTTTTGCACAAGGCAGTGGGCCAAGCATGATTCTGGATTCTAATATGGACTTCATATTCAGCAAGCTGTCAACCTAGTTAAGGGGTTTTTAGTCACAATGAATTTAGGAGGCAGGCCAGTCCTTATGGAGGCCTACCTGGTTTCTTATCAGAAGTTCAGGGATGGGGAATTCTTTCATATCATTTTGTTAAGTTTTTTTTAAAAATCAGTCAGCTAATGCTTCATTTCTATTCTTTGGGTACATTTGTAATAATGGTTCTAAGTATTTGTTCATCAAGATACATTAGTAGGTTGAAAATACGGAAGGGGTCTGTATAGTTGCTTGGCTCAAGGCAGTCAGTCGGTGGGTTCAGTGGTAGGATTCATAGATCCGCTGCTGGGGAGCCATGTTCAGTACCTGGCCAGTGCACCTCAAATCCAGCTACCACCTACCTATCCCTAGAGGCTTGTGTGCTCACCAGGGTTCAGCAGATTTTCCAGGATATGACTAGGAAGAAAGGGCTGATGATACCCTCTGGAAAATGAGCCAGTGACAAGCCTACGGCTCACAAAAGTGCAATCTCTGTGTGTCTGGGACCGTCCGAGTCAGGGATCAACTCCGCAGCAGCTCACAGGGACAATGGCCATTCAAGAGTAGAGTGAAAACCTAGAAAAATAATGATACACTGTCCAGAGAGAAACAAACTCATCATGCTGTTTGTGAGTATTTGACTGTATTGTCTGTCCACCCCCCCAGGAGTTTTATTGTCTATAATATACAATTCAGTACTTAAATCACATCAAGAAGAGTTGTACAATCATCACCACAATCAGTTTTAGAACAGTTTCTCCTTTCTTGTACTAATTGTTATTAGTTCCCCATTTCTTTCTAGTCTGCTCTGCCATACCTCCAAGAAACCATTATTTCAGTTACTGTCTCCTGTGTTTCATATACAGAAAAAAACATTAAATACAAAACAAAGAAGCAACAAGAATAATACTTAATCTTATCCAAAAGGCTGAGAAGCGAGAGCAACAAGAATAACAAAGTAAAAAAAAAATAGCAAAGTAAAACAGATAAAAACCTCAATCAAAAGAAAGCAGAAAATGCTAATGACTTGAACAAATTTACATGGATCATAAGGATATCCAATCCTAGGGTGCTAAATGCTAACTGCATCTGCACCAATTCACTTTCCAAGATTGCGCTGCTTTTGGAAGCAGGCATCTGTGGTGGTTTTTCCCTGCTCTCACAGTGTCGTCATTGGCTTGGTGTTCTAGTTTCCCAGGGGAAGGATGCTCTAAGGAAACACCACAAACCAGGTAAGAAGGTGAGTGCGTAGACTCGCAGAGCTGGAGTCTGAGGTCAGGGCATGCATTGGGTATGTGGATTCCTTTGGAAGGCTTTAAAGATCGTGTCAGGAAGGTGAGCATTATGGAATGCCAATTTAATAGAACAAAATGTTCTTGCACTGAGGAAGTACTTGAAAGAAGGTCCACTGCCCATCTGCTGTCCTAATACTAACCCTATAAGTATATGCATGTTGATCTCGTTCCCCATCGTCATATATAAATATATTCACCCATGTACATGCCTGTATTTAGGTCTCTATAAATGTCCTTTACCCCCCCCCCCCCCCCAGTTATTTCCTCTATTTTCTTTTACTTTCCTCTTGTCCCACTCTCATGCTCAGCCTTCATTTGGGTTTCCGTATTTTCTCTCTGTTACATTACTCTTGATCAATCCCTATCGGATCTCTCACACCCACTTTGTCACTCATTTTGAATCACTTGTTGTTCCCTTATCTCTGGGCCAGTTAACACCACCTCCTTTCCCCACCCCTTGCCCATCTTCCATGTCCCCACCGGATCCATCAGTCACATCATTTTTGTCTCCAGATTGTTCATCCAGCCTATCTTGTCTAGATAGATCTGCAGAGATAACAATATGTACAAAAAAGCATCCTAAAATGAAGCAACTAAAGAAAATAAAACAATGATAACAACAAAAAGCCCCAATGTCCAATATATATTGGGCATATATATTTACATATATATGTAAAAAATAAAACAACAATATAAAAACCTGTAAATAGTTCAAGGTCTGTTCTTTGACCTCCAGGAGTGTCCCCTGGTTGAGCCAGAGGGGGCGCCACAAATGTGTGCATAAGCAAAGGTGATGAAGAAAGCTGATGGTGTCCGGCTGTCAAATGATGTAGCATTTGGGGTCTTAAAGGTTTGAAAATAAACAAGCAACCATCTAGCTCAGAAGCAACAAAGCCAACATGGAAGAATCACACCAGCTTGTGAGACCATGAAGTGTCAAAGGGATTAGTTATTAGGCTTCAAGAATTAAAAATCATAACATTGCCTGCTCACTTTCCTGATATGATCACTGATGACAAATGTGTGCATAAGCAAATGTGGTGAAGAAAGCTGATGGTGGCTGCCTATCAAAATATAGGATCTTAAAGGCTTGAGTAAACAAGCAGCCACTCAGCTCAGAAGCAGCAAAGCCCACATGGAAGAAACACACCAGCCTGTGTGACCACAAGGTATTGAAGGGATCCAGTATCAGGCATCAAAGAACAAAAAATTGTATCATTATAAATGAGGGGGAGTACAGATTGGGGACCCAAAGCTCATCCATAGGTGAAGCAACATTCCATTACAGAGGGATTGCAGGGAGGAGATGAGCCAGTCAAGGTACAGTGTAGTAACAATGAAATATGCAACTTTCCTCTAGTTCTCAAATGCTTCCTCCCATCCACTATTATGATCCCAATTCTACCTGAAAAATCCAAGTAGACCAGGGGATGCACACTGGAGTTGGAAACATGGGGAATTTAGGATAGATGATCCCTCAGGACCAGTCGTGGGAGTGGTGATACTGGGAAGGTGGAGGGATGGTGGAATAGAAAGGGAGAACCAATTTCAGGGATCTACATCTAACCTCCTCTCTGGGGTATGACAGCAGGGAAATGAGTGAAGGGACACATTGGACAGTGTACAATATGAAAAAGTGATAAAAATTTGTAAATTATTAAGGATTTATGGGGGAGGGGCAGTAGGGAGGGAGGGGAAACATGGGGAGCTGGTACTGGGGGCCTAAGTGGAGGGAGGATGTTTTGAGAGTGATGATGGCAACAAGTGTGCAAATGTGGTCTGCATACAATTGATGTATGTATGGGTCATGATGTGAGTTGTATGAGCTGCCAATAAAATGATTTATAAAAAAAAGGAAGGGGAGGCTGAGCCCCGGTGGCGTAGTGGTTGTGCGCGGGACTGCGGCCCACTGGGACGGAGGTTCAATTCCAGCAGTGGGCCTGGGCCTCCTACTCCCACCACCGGAGAGCAGTGATGCCAAAAAAAAAAAAAAAAAAAAAAGGAAGGGGAAGGAGGAGCTTATACCAAGGGCTCAAGTAGAAAATATTTGCAAATGAAGATGGCAACATGTGTACAAATGTGCTTGACACAAATGATGTATTGAGTGTTATAAGAGCAGTAAAAGCCCCAATAAAACCATTGGGGGAAAAAAGCCTTTAGAGAGACAAAGTCTTAGACAAAGGGCTTCCTGGCCCTTTGCTAGCTCCTGGTAACTCCAGTGCTCCCTGGCATCTAATGGCTGTTGCACCTAGCATCCTACCGCGGTCTATCCTCTTTTATGAGGACACCAGTCAGACACCTAGCCCGACCTCTTGTTAACCCAGCTGAAAATATTATCAAGAATCTGTTTCAGACCAGTATCCCATCCACGGGTATAAGGTTAGGTCTCTATAAAGCTGGAACCATGGTGTTCCAGGAGTTAATCCTGGTGCATGTTTGAGAGCAGCCTCTCAGTGAGGAAGGCCTAGAACATTGTTACAGCACCAATGGCAGAGACACAAGATCTCCACTCACGCTGAGCCCCCTGTCAATGAGTGAGAGACCCTCTGTCAAGTTTCCAAGACTTCCAGAGCTTCCCAGGAGCAGACAGCTTCATCCTTTTTTTGTGGAGAGACTAGTGGATTCCAAGGGCTGACCTTGCAGTTGTGAGCAGGCTAACATGGAATGCAGCAGATCTCCGCGCTCCTGTTAGAACCTCCCGTGGCAAGCCTTCTCTGTAAATGGCCAGATAGCAGATACTTTAGGTTTTGCAGTTTGTATTGTCCCAACTACTCAACTCTGTCCTTGTACTCATTCACCAATGAATGATCATGACCATGTTCCAATAAAACTTTATTGTTGAACAGTAGCATTTGCGTGTCATAATTCTCACATGTCTGCCAATATTACCACCATGTTTCCCTGAAAATAAGACCTACCCATAAACTAGGCCCTAGCAGAATTTCTAAGTATTTGCGCAATATAAGCCCTACCCCAAAAATAAGACCTAGTCATGGGCGTGGCTACTCAGCGTATCTGTACAACCCATAGATTTTTGTTGAGGAGCGGTTAGGAAAATGGGCAGTCCTTCTCATCTGCCCCATCATGACCTATCTACACTCTTTATACTATAATAAACAAGCCATTCAAAGACTATTTGCACATGAAAGTTAATGACTACATTGAAAATAGAATGACAAGAAATCAGCATGGAAACTTTGTGAAGTCAAGCCTGTAAGAAGTCATGATTTGGGTCAAGAATAAAGGGATAAAGTCACTGACAGTGTCGTTACCAATGCACTCCAAGCAGGCTACGTGGACGAGAGCTGCTCATTGAATGAGAGGACTATTGCTTGACATGGGAGAGTGGGGCCAATGGTTCTAAAGGAAATAGAGTTGCAAAGAATTCAGGATGGGTGCTGAATCCTGGTGGTGTAGTGGTTGTGCACGGTGGGACTGCGGCCCACTGGGTTGGAGGTTCAATTCCAGCTCCCCGGAGCAAAGTTTGGGCCTCCTACTGCTACCACCTGAGGGCAGTGATGCCAAAAAAAAAATTCAGGATGGAATTTGGGGTTTGGAGAATTATGATGATGTTCCAGAAGATGATGACTTAACTATATTGGAATAAATGTAGATTGTTGTACCCTACTTTAAAAAAGAACACATCCACTGAAAATAAGTCCTAGGGTGTCATCTTGAGGAAAAATAAATATAAGACCCTGCCTTATTTTCGTGGAAACATGGTATAAGTTTGATTTCTTTCTAACCATTTACAAAGGTAAAAGCAAACAGAGCAGCCCCTCCTAGTTTACAGGCTGTCTGAAGTCAGAGACTGAAGAGGATTTGGTCCATGGGATTTGGTCCATGTACTCTAACAAGAGGCCCTGGTGGTGTGACACTTAAACACTCAGCTTCTGACCAGAAAGGTTGTCACTCAGACTCATCCAAGTCTCAGTGACTGAAAGATCTGTTGACCTTCTGGCATGAAGATTAAGACAACAGTAGGAAACTAAGCCAAACTAACTGCCAAGGAGTCCATGCTGACTCCACCCGATAGAGTAGAACTGGTCCCTCGGCTTTCCAAGGCTGTAAGTAGCTCTGAGAGTAGAAAGCCTCTTCTTGCTTCTTCAGAGCCTCTGGTGGTTTTGAACTGCTGACCTTGGGGTTAGCAACACGACATCAGGAGGGCTTCTGTCACTTCTTGAATAGCATTTAAAATGCTATTATTAAAATGGAAAAAGGGGATGAGCCCCAGTGGCGTAAGTGGTTGAGTGCGGGACTGCGGTCCGCAGATTGAAAGTTCAAACCCAGTGGCGGCTCTCAGGAGAAACGCTGGGTAGTACCTATGACCACCAGAGGCAATGATGCCTGCCCCTCCCAAAAAATAAAATGGAAAAAGATTTAACTGTGTTTAAAATTATCTTAAGTATTAGGCTGACTCAACACCTGTTAGTTTTTGAAAGTGGAATGAATTTTCACATAAAGGAGGTTGGGGGTGGGGGTGGGCTGCAGTTAACATTCTTGGCTTCTAATTGCAAGTTTCAAGGCTCAGGTTTATGCAGTGGTACTTCAGAAGAAAGACTTGGTGATCTACTGACATATATACTAGGTTGTCTTGACTTGATAATAGCTTTATTTTTAATAAATATATTTGTGAAGCCATTACTCGGATGGGATTCAGAATTTGTAGCACCTGAGAGAGTTAGTTTCTTATACTTCTTTCAATCAGTACTCACCCCTCAGGTGACTAGTGGTCCACCACTACCAGCAGAGTTTAGTGTTGCTTCTTCCACAGTGTCATATAAATGGGCATATACAATAAGTACTTTTCTATGTCTGGGGTTTTGCTTTACATTCTGTCATTGTACAACATTATGCCTGTTGTTGCATGTGATAGTTCATTTTCATTGCTCTGTAGTATTGTACTGTATGACCTGATCACACTTTATCTACTCTACTGTTGATGAATATTTGGATTGTTTCTGTATTTTGCCTTATTGGGATGGTTAAGGCTTTTGTGTCCATTGACTAGGCCCAAGTTACCAATGGTTTGACAATACCATCTTCCATTTTGTGGTATGATGGGAGTTGCTCATCAGTTGGAAAGGGAGTGCCCTTCGAGATCAGGCCTGCATCCAGTGTCCCTGGATGTTCTGGCAAAACATGCCTTTCTTGATCTTGCCTGACTCTGACCTCGGGTCCTTGGGACATAACTGAAAATAGCCAGCCATTTGAGTGACCAATTTTGTGATCTGCCAGTTCTTGTAGAGCCCCCTCCCCAAGTCAGGAGAAGCCTCCAGCCTGATGTCTGACTCCCAGGCTTGAGGCTTCCTAGCCTCCACAACCGCATGCACCTTTTCCTTGAAACACTTCCAACAATTTGTGGAAAAGATGGAATTAAGAGGTTTAATATAACTTTTCCATAATCTGCTGGCATCCTTTTCAGTGTTTTTGTGCCTTTAGAGAACTCAGCTTCAGAGAGCTCCTGTGCATAGTGTATAAAGCTATGAATATTCTCACACAGGCTTTTAGCAGATGGTAACTGTTTGTTGTATATCCTTGTGTTTGCTAAGATTGGTTGATTCAAGGAGAGTTTTTCCTACTACTATTAAATAATCATGAAATAAAACATAGTTGCCAGTTAAGAAGTCCTGTGACAAACACTAGTCTAAGTGCTTCTGATCCATAAATGTACTTAATAAGGGTTCGTATGAGTTTTATCCCCATTTCACAGGTGAGGACAGGGGTGCTTGGGTTGTGCAAATGTTAAGTGCTTGCCCACTTATAGTTGGTGGTTCAGATTTACCCAGAAGGTCCCCAGAAGAAAGGCCTGGTGATCTGCTTCTCCAAGATCACTGCCTTGGATGCCCTATGGATCCAGCTCTACTTTGCAACATCTGGGGTCTACAGCCTGCCACACCACCTGGACATGCCCAGTCTCCTTTGAAACACCAGGCTGCCAAGAGTTGGGATCTGCTGAAGGCAACTAAAGTAGCAATAGGTGAAGAAAAGGAGGAACCAAGGGAGGAAGTATCTTTTCAGGTTTACACAGCTACTACAATGCAGAGCTCACATTTCTTACTGTAAGTGAGAATGTATGTCTTTTAGACATTTACCAGATTGATAATAATTCAGAAATGGAATGCTCGTTGCTCATATTCTCGCTCCAAAGGATTTGCTCGTAACCAAATAAAGGGAGCTTGATCTTTGTGAGGCTGAACTTGAACTGTTCACCAGATGTGAATGCCAGACAGAATTGGGTGATCCTTACTGTCATGAACTCTGGCATGACTTGTGTGCATTCTAACTCCTGGACTTAGGCTGCACTCTCTGGAAGACCATGGATCTGTGATGGAACCCCTGGAAATGTCCTTATCTATGAAAGGGAGAGTTTGTCTGGTGAGGACAGGATGGAAATGGGTGTAACCGACCGAGCCCGGTGCAGGGTGATCTCAAGAGATAGATTTATTATTTCTTTAGGCAGTGATGGTTTACAGTGAGCAGTATTAGGAGTGGTTACAGGAACGATCCAGCAACTGAAGGTCTCCACATGTTAATTCTTAAACTCTTGTGATTAGTTGCCATCTCCTGGGAAAACATTGCCCATCCAGTAGAAAGAAAATGTTCTGAAAATGATGATGGCAGCAAATGTACAAGTGTGCTTGACACATGGATGGATGTATGGATTGTGATGAAGAGTTGTATGAGCCCCCAATAAAATGATTAAAAGCAAACAAAAATACATCACCCAATCTTGCACAGTTGCTGATATGCTCGAATCTATTGGTAGTCCCTATAAGAGGGACAATTTCTTAATAGCCCTAAGAAGTAGTTCTTTAATAATAAACCACAGGGCCAGGGACGGGGGCAAAAACTTCTCCCTTGCCTTCACTCAGACCCCTCTCCTCAAGCACCCTGATTCAGGATCCTGGATCACTGCCCCTATAGTGGTTAAACATGCAGGAAAACATACCAGAAACCCCAGCCTTCTCATTTTGGTTTGAGGTGCATGGGTGCTTTCTCAAGCTCCAGAAAGGGTATTCTCAGGACCTCTCCCATCCTTGGGGGAGCAGAGAAACAAACCCAAGCTTCCTCCCAAGACCAGCCAGGAATCTGGGAGCACTTGCAGGAGAACCAGCAGCAACGGTGCCCTGCTCAAGCCATCGTTATTAATTCTCTTTGAATGCAGCCGCACACGCAGCCCAGGCAGAGCTGATTAACGGCCTGCTGCCTGCCTGCTCAGATGGTCCCAGACACTTCAAACAGTGGAGGGGCGGGGATCAGGGCCATGCTCCATGCAGAAATGAAAATAAGGACCCTCTGTCGTGTGGCTCATCCCATTTTACATTAATGTGCTGTTTTGCATTTAATTAGTGGCCAGTAGCGAAGTCAAGTGTCTAACATTTTGGCCGTGCCCTTGAGCTGCAGCTGTTTTTCCATCAGGGTGGCTTTCTTTCTCCACTTTTCTTTTTAATTAAAAAAAATCTTTTTATTGGGGGCTCATGGGGGAACTCTTATCACAATCAATACATACATCTATTGTATGCAAAGCACACTTGTACATGTGTTTGGACGTTGGTTTCTGCAGGCAAATATAAGGACCTGAGTTAAATGAGCCTCTTCAAGGTGGAGGTGGGGGCAGGGGGAGATGGGGTGTGGCTCCCAGGTCTTTCTCCATGTTTCAAGATTAAAGGACCCCAGCAGGTGTCAACAGGGAAACTGACTAGTGTACTGGCGACAGAGAAGACCTGGTGATTCACCGGTTAAGTGCTCTGCTGCTAGCTGGAACCCAGTGTAGGCGGGTGCTGGGGCAGCACGTGAGGTGACCTGCTTCCGTAAAGACGCAGCTTGGGGCAGTGCCTGCTGCCCTGTCAGGAGGTGGAGTGACCCTCCTCTCTCCCTGCAGTGGGTTTGGCTGGGCTCGCAGTCCACTAGAAAGGTCGGGCAAGCAGTGCAGGGGAGCTGGCACAGGAGGCTTCCTCCCGGTGACTGGAACATGGTGCCCATTGGGCGCTGGGGTAAAGGCATGGGAAATATCCGGGACAGAGAGATTGGCGGGGAAGGATCAGTGACTTGCTGGGTCACAGCAGATGAGACATTGATCCGAGGCCTCTCTGGAGAGGAGTGGCCCCTCAGAGGGGAGGGCTGGAGAATAGAAATGGATTTACAGGGCTTGGGGGGGAGAGCCCTCTGCCGGAGTAAGTTACCTATTCCTACCCCGGAGTGCTTTGAGGCCAGGCAGCTCCAGGGCCAACATCGCCATTGCAGTGCACATGCACACCCACCCCAGGAGAGCTGGGGCAGTTCGTTGTTCTGGTCTACCTCCTTACTTCCCGAATCCCGAAGAGGGCCTGGCCGTCTTGCGACCACTGCCTAAATTCAACAGTCTCTTCCTTTTCCTACCCTCGATGACAGGCAAGGTGCTTCTTGTTTCTCAGTTCTGTGACAAGCTCAGACACAGCTGGCTTGGAGTTTCTACTCTGATCTATTAGGAGAGCCATCCTGGTGAGCCACGGTGGTCTGCAGTTTAAGCGTTGGCCTGCTAACTACAGGGGTTCAGCCCTCCGAAACTCATGGGGGAAGGACCGGGCCTCCTATTTCTAACAGGAGTTATCGTCTCAGAAACCCACAGGGCAGTTCCACTTCGTCCGACAGCGTTGCTGGGAGTCGGCATCCACTTGATGGCAGTGAGGGCATGAATCTGTAGGTGCAGTTTTCAGATGGAGGTGCTACTGACCCCTCTCCCGATAGCCGCTCAGCCAAGAAGCATCGGCGTGCCAATCGTAGGGAAATGAGCATTTGGGTCTAGTTGGATGGCACCTTTTTAGTGTCTGCTGTTTGGCTTTGTCTCATGAGAAGATGATAGAGACGAGAGTGAATGCAGTTAGGACATTTCTAAATGCAATCTTCTGTAGGAAAAAAAATGGATTATGGGGGATTAATCTTTACAGTTTGTTTTATCGATTGGCTGGCATAATTGCTCTCCTCTCAAAGACCAGCAGTGTCTGCTCTCACCTGCGAGTTGCTCAGAGTGGGGATAGAGCTCCTGGTCATCGCCATCGAGCTTGGGGCTGTGCTGGTTGGAATATAAATTCAGTAGCAGTGAAAGAGGAGGGAATGAACTCTCTTTGGTTGCTGAGCTTGGGGCTGGGGGTGTCCAAAACTCAAATGAGCAAGTCTAGCATGAGAAATCTGTCATTAAATCCCTTTTGACATGCTTAGGAACTTAATAAGAGCTAAGAGCTGATATTTATTTTAACAAGTGGCAGGCATTGCCTGTCTCAGCCTATTCGTAATGTTTCATTGGGGCAAACCTATGAGGTTTGGACCGTGAAATTTGATTAGGGTCTAGCCTCTGAATTAAGTGGGTAAAACTAAACACTCCTGTAAACAGAACTACTCCCTTAAAAACCTTACTTTGTAAAAAACAAAACAAAAAAAACTCTCTGTGTGTGTTTGTATATATATACATATATACACATATATGTGTGTGTATATATATATATATATGCAAAAAACTCTCTCTCTGTGTGTGTGTGTGTGTGTGTGTATATGCCTCACACAATGAGGCTTCAAAAAGTCTGTGGAAAAATGAAATTTGGAATTTTCCCATGAACTTTCTGAAGCTCCCTCATACAATCCGGTATATGTCTCTTCCTCCTTCCCCCAAAGTTTGAGATTCACTGCACTGGCTTATAAGGGAGAACAAAAGACTGTCAGCAGGCCGTAGAAGTCTGGGCATTCACATTTGTTGAATAAATGAATGCTGAATGACTTCTGCTTATAACTATCAAAGTTCTGTAGAGTGGGCGATGGGTTGAGAATTCTTAAGTATTCTTCTGGCTTAGTGAGTCAGTTCCTTTCTCTTTTAATCTCAAATCTCTTTCACCTAACTACATCTTACCTGCTGGTTACATTCTAAATACTTAGTTTAGTAAGTGTGCTTGTGAAGAGTCCACAGGGCCAAGCTGAGGTGTGTGCTCAGAGACTGACCAGGGGTCACTGTCATGGAGAGACACTCAGTGTCTCCGAGTGTCCTGCCTCCTGGTGTTGATGTCCTTGGGTAATGTCATTCCCCTGGGCGAGGGGACGCACTATGACTTGCCATGAATGCTACTTTTGTGATGTGTTACCTTGTATAAGACTCTGCCTTGTGAGAAGACTCAGTCAGGAGCCATTCTTGGTGGCTTGAACAGGTTGGTGAGCTGGGAGGGTCTGGTGGTCTGGATTCTCACAGGTGGCCTCTTGGAGGGGAGGTCCCTGGCTTAGAGCCAGCAAAAACTCCTGAAGCTCTTGGTTCCACAGCTGCAGTGAGGAAAGGCGGAAGCAGTGGTTCTAAACCTTCTCAGTGCTGCGACCCTTTCTTATACTTCTTCATGTGGTAGTGAACCCCCGACCATACAATTATTTTTGTTACTTCTTTATAACTATAACCTTGCTACTGTTATGAATCAGGCGACCCTGTGAAAGGGTTGTTTGCCCCCCAAAGGGGTGTGACTCACAGGTTGAGAACCCGCTGCGCTGAAGGCTGCCAACACCCATGTGAGTGGGGAAACAGGTCTTTCCCCAGTTGAGTCTGCAGATGAGAACGCAGCCTGGACTTCTGATTGCAGCCCTGTGTGACCCTGAGCAAGGGAGGTAATAAGCTGTGCCTGGACTCCTGATCCACAGAAACTGAGACCATAACTGGGTGTTGTTCCATTCACTGCACTTGCAGTGATTTCTTATGCAGCAGTAGATAACGAAATCACACACAGTTTAGGGATTAGAGCCAGGTCCCACATGAGTACAGAAGCTGTGACTTTAGCTTGCAAAGGGCCATAAAAGTCAACTAATCCAGCTGCCTCTAATCATCCTAGAAAGTGACCATTCAGCTCCTGTGGGAATTCTCCAGATTTGGGAGTTCATTATTATTTTGATGAACTGTTTATGTGGCATTTTATTACATTTATATTATCCTTCTCCCTCCTTTCCTACCATCATCCGTCCATCCATCCATCAATTCATCCATCCATCCACCCACCCACCCACCCACCCATTTTTGCCAAGAGCTTATTCAGGGCTAGATAGCACAATGGCTGTGACTCCTTTCTCACTCAATGGACATTGTTGTATTTATTGAAATCATCCTTACATGCCTCTGAAATGTATCTTACTCTAATTTCTTTCTCAAAATCCTACTGATGCTTAATAGACTCCAATATTTATACCTCTCCCTCACTCAGCTATTCACGTAATTGTAATTTTGCCCTCTTGCATCTCCCTTTCAAGTGTGCTACCTTCCTAGTCATTCTGCTTTCTCCAGAGCCTCTCAGTCAGTATGGTAGCCAAGGAACATAGTGACTCAAACTCAAAGTCATTAGAATGAAATCAGAAAGGTCAGTCTGCCAGTTGCACAAGCCATGTTATGTACTGGATTTGAGAGCCGGTGTGACCAGGGACTACCGTCTGGGGAGGGTGGTTCAGGACGTCCGGCTCTACCTGGCAGCGAGTGTGCTGCCAGACAGCATTGGCCTGGAGCTCTTCACCATCCTGACCGTGAGTGTTGAATGGTATTACTCATATTGATGGCCTTATGCTTCTGGTCTAATCAACTCAGTGTAGCTGACTTATCCTTTCTCTAGTTTCAAGCACTCAACTTCTGCTAACACAACATAAGATCGAAGTGCCACTCTAAGCAGCCATATTTTATTACTCCTGGTGAGCATGAAGTGTGTGAAGACACGTTGGGTCCGTCCTTCTTTGGCTACTGGAGAGCAGGGGTGCACCTTCCTTCCATGCTGCACTGGCCCACTCTGAACTGTGACCCATGAGCCCTGAAGAATTTCATCGGGCTAGGTTTCAGTGGATTGGCAACTTTGTTGAATGCCTTTCCGTTGAGCTGCTGATGTTTCGGAATGGTTGTTTGCCTTCCTAGATTTGATGGAATGGCAGCAGCCTCTGTCTGTAGCCTAGGTCCTGATGAGAAAGATGAACAGGACCAGCCTTATACCCCTCAGGTCCAGCAGCATACCCCGAGAGCCCATATTCTAAATTGGCCCAGACATTTTGAGAGCAAAGATTTGTGAGTTTCTTAGTCTACGTATTTGCATGATGCCTCAGCTATATCTATTTGCTGTTTTACACTGGAGTTTTGGGAAAACTGTGGCCAATCCTCATTTTATGGCCACAACTGCCTGTTGAGCCGCCAGGTCCCCGTGTCTGAAAGCAAGAGAGCAGCAGTGCCTGGGATGAGTTATTCTCAGCAAATCCAGGCGGATTCCATGTGATCATTTTTGCTTTGAGTTCTCATCACCTTCCTCCCCCTCATGTTCATGCGGCATTCTAGAATTCTGACAGGAAGTGGCATGATGCTTTCTGATTTATAATTGGAAGAACACCCATTTTCCCTTCTTATCTCCAATCTACCATTCCTTGTGATGCTTTGGAGTTTGCCAACAATGGCCCAGTGACCTCAGCTTTTTCCAGCCGGGCCCAGGCCTAATTCATCAGGCCCAAAGGCTCGGCCTCATTTAGGGTGGGCGAGCACCCACCCTCACAACTGCTGGGCCCATTTTGGAGCGTAACCAGTGTCCCCGCTGCCTTTTATGGAAAGTGCCTCACGCAGACGCTGAGCAGAGGCTGAGTAATTTTACTTGCTGTCACACGTGAGCCTCACAGCAGCCTCTCCAAGCCCGCGGCCTCTGTGTTCTTGTTGGTCTCCTTGCCTCGAACAGAACGAAAATAGCCCTTTTGTGGTGTTCACATTTTCTGCAAGGCTTTTTGCCTCGCTGACACTTGTTTCAGCAGCTGGGCGGCTTTCATCTGTAGAGCGAGGCCTGCCCCACAGCAGTTGACTGTAAAGGAGTCGCCAGCTGGGGAGTGATCACATGCGGATGGCATTCGGCAACCAGGGTCCCCTCCACCTAATGCTTGCACAACAAGCATTAATTCTCCGGGTACTTGGGATATTAGCAGAGGATCAGAATCATTTTCTCTAAATCTCCTTCTCCCTGTCTTTCTTCCCTCTGCTTCCATGGTCAAAATAACTTTATTGAGACCTTTACAAGGTGGGTGTAACCCTGTCCCAAACCCACCCCGTGGGAAGTCAGCGGTGTGGTTACCCCTGAAGCACCCCAGCTAGGTGGGTCAGAGAAGTTCTCCAGAGCTCAGCCTGAGAGACCTCCATCTGAGCACCTTCGTTCTCCAGCTGGGTTTCCCTGAGCAAATTACTAATCTCTTTACATTTGCATTTCCACTAATCCCAGGCCCCAATCCTGGAGGCTGTTGTAAGCCTGGAATGAGTTAAGGTAGATGGCAGATTTTCAACATATTATTTGGCACATAGATAATGCTAAATAAAAACCTTCTAATCACAGCTGCTATTATTTGCATACCGAGTCTCTCAAGGTTAAAAGGCCCCAAATAATTGAAATTAAAGAGCAGTCGGCTGGTAAGACCTTCAATTCCAAGGCCCAGGGAGGGACATGCGAAATCAATACCTGATTTTCTGTTACGCCAATCAATGTATCTTCACCCAGGACGTGAGAAAGGAACAGAGACTTGGAGCCAGCTTTGCCTCTGGAAGGAAGGATGCTCATTGCTCCCGGGAGTATTCTGCCCTCACCCCGCTCCTGCCCTGCTGCGTATGCATGTGCCACTTCTGATGTGCCCTGCAGGGTACCCAGGACATCACGCGCTCCAACGCAGCTCACCATTTTACCATTTGTGTACACACTTTCACTCGCCCAGCTGTGAACACGGATCATTATTTCCCTTCCCGCCTGTGTATTCTCACTTGTCCTGGGTCCAGGGAACATCATTTGCCTCCACGTGTGTATCTCCCCACATATCTTGCTATGCACACTAGGAGTTAGCTTTGTGTTAAAGCAATGTGCCTTTTTTGCTTTTAAATCACTTACCTCATTTTATTGGGGGCTCTTATTACATTACATTCATCGATTATATCAAGCATATTTGTATGTCTGATGCCTTCATCATTTCCAAAACATCTCCTACTTGAGTCCTTGATATAAGGTCCTCTTCCCCCCCCTTCTCACCCTCGTGAATACTTGACCAATTACATATTATTTTCTTATACTGTCCACTGTCTCTCTCTTCACCCACATTTCTGTTATTCGTTCCCTTGGGGGGCTATATATCCAAACTTGTGCTGGATTCGCCCTCTCTCCCTCTCCCTGACCATTCCCTTACCCTTATGAATCGCTACTCACCCTACTGTTCCTGGGGGGTTTAATCTGCCCTGAATTCCATGTACCAATGTGTGCTTTCTGGTTTAGCCAAATTTGTCTGGTCTAGCCAAATTTGTAAGTTAGAACTGGGCCATGGTAGTTGGGGGAGGAAGCATTCAGGAGCTAGAGGGATGGTGTGTGATTCGCTGGTGCTCTGCTGCATTTTCCGGCTGCATCATCCCTTTCTTATAACAGCACTGGGTCTCCATTTGGGTTTTTACTAGTCTTCTCCTGCAGGGGGACAGAGGGCCAATTTGTCCTGGGACTTCTGATACCTAAAGACCTTAGAAATGCCCCCTGCTCTCCCCTGTCTTAGCTGTTCACTGAGCACTCTGCTGGCCCTCAGCTCCCCGGTTGGCTTCTTGAAGACTCCATCATGGAATCGAGCTTGCAATTGCTTTCCCAGGCCATGCGTATTTATAGCATGGTGTGTGGATTGCGGGCTGACTTTTGGAGGTGCTCGCTTTGAAACAGACTTTCCGAAGGACCTCCGTGGGATAATGAGGCCATCTCCACACTGTAGGTCGGCATACATTACAGGATGGCGGCAGTGAGAAGCACTTGAAACGACGGCGCTTTCTATTCAGGGCAAATTGTTTTTCTTTCTTCTTCTTTTTTTTTAACCTTCCAAAAGTTATTTTGCAACTGTTTTCTGGTGCTTCTGTGACTGGTTTATGCCTTCCACAGCAGCCATCGTGTCATCTGTCAGTTTCCTCTGTCATGCTCTGTGTCAGGCCCGCAGAATTGATGGTCAGGGACTGGCTGCTCAGGGAGGGGAGAGAGAAGAGCAGGGAGGTGGCTGTGACCCTGCACATGGAAGGAAGTCCTGATGTTGTCAACTCTTCGAATGGGTATTCTTTAACCCTTTTTGTGCCATGGGCCATTTGGGAAGCTGCTGGATCCCCCTCTCAGAATAATCATTTATTAGGAAAAAACATTGGGGGGAGGGGCGCTAGGGAATAGGTAAATAATCCAATATAGTAAGCTGTTTAACTTGGTTTACAAGGATTAGATTTTTAAACTAGACTGTGTTGGAATGACCATTGGGGATCAGAAGATTCTCTTAAAGCACACAAAACACAGTCCATAGGATTTCAGAGATAACCAGATGTCAGGGGATGCCACCTGGGTCCAGACATGGGCACGGGGGTGACCTTCTTTATGAATGCATGAGTGCATGATATACGTGACACGAGCTGGAGGCAGCCCCATTAGCTCCCTGATTATGAGGCAGTAATGGACATGGGAATGGAGGTCTCTGTGTGACCACCTGTAATCTTTAAATGGAGGTTTGGGAAAATAAAAGTGTCATATTTTTTCTCACCCAAGCTCATGAACTTCTGAATTCCCTCCAAGAACCCACATTTAGAATCTCATTCTTGGAACTGAGTGGTGCTGGTTGAACCCAGAATCATTGTGAGTGGTGCAGTAGTTAAAGTGCTCAGCCGCAACTGCTTGCTGTGGTCTTAACACCTATGCACTGTTGCTAGGTCTCTCCTAGCTCATTGGATGCATGGTGTTCATAGGTAGCAGAGCAGAACTGCCCATAGAGTTTTCTAGACTGTAATCTTGACAGGGATAGGCCACCGGGTCTGTCTCTCAAGGGGCCACTGGAGGGTTTGAACCTCTATCCTTTGGTTACCTGTCTTTAAAAATGAAGTGAGTTGTCTGCAAGCATCTCTAGGTAGCTCCTCTCAAACCTGAATTATTGGTATGGGCCAGTGGGGATCTTACGATCAAAGTGAAAATCCTTTCAGGGGAGGGGCGCTGTCCGATTTTTCTTCTGCCCCAGGCTCCTGGTCATCATAGGTGCTCAAAGGCAGGGCTCAGCTCGCACCCCTGCAGGCATGCTCACTTAGTTTCTGAACCTCACATTCCTCACCTGCAGTTCAAGGAAATGGTTTCTTATGTGTCTTTCTAGATTTCACTTGGGGGTCTTTCTGTGCCAGTGCACTTCCCGCCTTCCTCTTCCTGTTCCCAGTCCCCGTTTTTCCTGCAGCACGGGCCTGAGCTTGGTTGGTTGGGCATCATGCCCAAGGGCTGGCTGCACTCCCGACCATGTGCTTTAGGAGCAAAGGTCCATTCCCCAGCCCCACCAAGCTGGGGGTGGGCCGGCTCCAGACTTGAAGAGCGCCCAGGGACCCCAGTCCGGGGCTTCTCCCAGTTAGTTTTGTTTTTGGCAAAGCCACTAAGTGCGAGACGATCATTTCAAACGATATGCAATCATGTTTACTCACGGGTAGTTTGCATTCTCTTTCGGAGTCAGGCTTTATTAAAAACATTAGCGTGATCAGAAATGCCGGGTTGACGCTGATTCATAGTTGCCATGTACTGTCAGACTATGATGGTCCAGTCCTGACCCGCTCTCAGGCAGCCTCGTGCTGTGTCAGCCTGTGGGGGGCGCCGCCGGGCCAGTCCTGCTCAGCGAGTGCTGACCCTGTGCCTTACCAAAGAGCCTGGAGGGAGGGTTGGGGGTTGGGGGTGAAGAATTGAGTGACTTTCCACTTGGCTGGCTGTTCCAACAGGAGCAAAATAAGGTAGGCTGCTTCCATAAAGATTGTATAATCTTGCACACTGTAGGGTCCCTGTAGTCGGAATTGGCTGGTTATTCGTGTGTTCTAATTTAGCAAGTGTACTACGCCCGTCTGCAGGATCTGATACCTTCTGATAGAAGTCCAAATGAATGAGATGAAATACTGCCCAGGACATGCACTATTTTAAGTCCGTTGAAATGTTAGTACTCTGAATGACATTCTCTTTTTGCCCACAAGAGGGTACTGTTGTCAAATGAAAGGTGATTTTAAGTTTGAAAATTTCCCAAAGGTTTAGGTCAAGCTTTTAAAAAAGCATCTATCCTGCTTATGGATTTAGTGGCCAATAATGTCTGTGGTGGGCATTGTCCTGCTGAGTTACCCTGCCTGCATGTCACCAACACCTCAATCACACAGCCCTGCCCTCGCCCCCGCCCTCTTGTGTGAGGTGTCGATGTTACCTGATGACTTCTTGTTGAAGCTCAGGTAGTTCACAGGTGAGGAGGTGGGCTTCTGTAGCAGCGAAAGGACCAGATCTTTGTGAGTGAAGGCAGGGCATTCCTCCTGCATTGGACATACTGAGCTCCCACGATGCGATGTGCAGGAGGCTCGGAGGCAGAAGCGAAACAGGGCAGGAGCCCTCCCCTGTGAGATCCCTGCTCACCCATCATACTAATTAGTTTGAGAGGTGCTGCTGTGGATGCTTACGTCCGCTGTCATAGCTGGCCTTTCTGTGGAAGTTAGGGCAACTCGACTTGTACGTGCTTGACTGCTAACCACAAGGGTGTCCATTGCAGCCCACAAGCTGTTCTGAGGGACAAGGACCCAGCGGTGCGGCTCGCCCCAGTCCCCAGTAAAAACTGAAGCCCAGGAAACCGAGGGCAGGTCTCCTCTCTCACATGTGGTCTAGCAACAACGCGTCAAAGTTAGATTGTGTCAAGTAAAAGCCTCCGAGATAAAAATTCAGGTTTTTGGCAAGCAGTCTCTAGTAAGGATTATGTTGAAGTCATTTTAAATAAAACTATTGGACACTCTGTTTTGATTATTTGAGAAATGAAAAATGAGAGGAAAATTTCCAATTAAAAACTGGTCTAATTAAAAAAAAATAGTAAACCCTTGGCAGCAAGGATAATTGGGCCTTGAGAGATTTATGGCTAAATTGCCACTCCTGCTCTCACATGCTCAGCCCAGAACTGGGCATCTTCCCTTGGACACCAAGCTGTGGAGCTGGGCCCCTGCGGCTGAATTTGGTGAGTGTTTCTAATTCCCTGCAGCCTGCCCCCCATCTTTTTCCTGTGGTTTATGGTGGGCAGTTCTCAATTACCCGTTACCACTTAGCAATGATTGTTTTCATACTTTTCTTGGTCACTTGGAGGCTCAAGTTTCTCTTCCTTAACAATGTGCACTATCTACCCATTGAGATGTTCAAACAAACAAACAAACAAACAAACAAACAAAACAGCCTTGTGACCCTAAGCTTCCCTTCCACAGGGATGCCCTGTGGTCGAAAGGAAGTTAGGATCCTGTGTCTTGTCATCTGCTTAAGCTGTTTCCGGCCATGAGAGCCTTTGTAAAGCACTCTGCCACCTAGATGGCAGATGAGACGGTATTGGTAACACTTGAAATTAAAATGCCATTTATAAAATTCTTTAATATTTAATAGACACAGTTAGCATCTTTAATGGTTCATTCGCAACATGTGTTAGCATGTGGTGGAATGGTTCAGCACTAAATTTACCATAGATATTCTTAAGCGAGCAATAAAGATGTAATTTATGACATGTATATGCCACATTTTGGCAGAAAAATGCTCCATCTTTAACATATGACAGGAGACATGTTTTACAGTACTAAGTAATTCCACATATCAGGTGATTATTTTAAGTTATAGTCTAATGGAAGCATCAGCCATGTATGAGTGCCTGAAACAGTCACATAAGCACAGGTAACGCATTAAATACATCTTCTTTCATCAACCTATTCCATGCATTGGCTTTAATCATCTCACTCTGAAATTCAAAAAACCTGTCTTGTTTTTGAATGCCATACATTTGCCAGGAGAGGTGTTAAGCTTGGTGTTGTATACTTCTGTGGCCGGGCTGATTAACGACAGTCTAGAAGACCACAAACTCTGGTCGTGTTTTATGAATCAACTGGAAAGGGAAACATCTGTCCTTGGTCCTGTCTGATACTTGAGTTGCTGAGACAGTTCTCATGGGCCAGCAGCACAGACACCCTGTGTAAGACTTACTGTAGTCTCATTTTCTCCTGTTCATAAACCCCTTTCCACTCCTTAAACCCAACTTGCTCATTAGGAAACATTCCCCATTTCCATGGTTCATCTTGAGTGGAAATTAGTGTAGGACAATGGCTGCAGTGTGGCAGCCTCTCACTTCATTAGCTGGACATATTACCTCTTCTTGCGCCACAGTACCCAGGGAACTGAGAACAGATGTCACCTGGCCATCCCAGGAGGTCCCAGCCCAGGGAGGTCAGAGATGCCCTGAAGGTGAGACTGGAAATAGCTCATGATCCAAACAATCTCTCTTTGGAAATGATGCAAGCTCCCGCCTGGAACCGCCCCCCCTGAGTGGGCAGGCAGACTGGGCCGCGAGTCTGGTCTACGCCGTGCTCGCACTGGGCGTGTTTGCAGTTGAGCCAGCTTCTGCCTAGCATGCTGCAGGTATTGTTGCAAAGATGCACCTGTGTTCTGTTTGCCAGGAAATGAGTCCGAGTGAATGCAGTGACGAAAACCCGCTTTTTGGTGCTTTGCTTTGATTCCAAGTTCTTTGACGGAGATCACCAGAAATGATGTGACCTTTGTCTGCTATATTCTCACTGATATGTTTCTGGTGCCAGATTTTAGAAGAATTCTCATTTAAAGTGAAAATTTTTACTTTTTTTTAAGGCAAGGAATGTGCTTGTAATTTTGACTCGTTTGGCTTTAATTTGGAAAATGATAGTTGCCTTTAATAAATCAGCAGCACACCAGTCATTGTTTTTTGCCAACTTTTCAGAGGTGGAGAAAAGTTGAAGAAGAATTAATAGAAAACATTCTTGGCAGAGTCCCAGGGCCTTCTAGCTAATTCAGTAAGACTTGTCCACACTTAGGCAGGCCGAGAGGAGCAGCTGTGGATGAGCCACCAAGGGTGGCTGGTAAGGTCAGAAGGGCCGTGTCCTGTGGCTTTGGAGGCTGGGTGAGAAGCAGGGCCTGGGTCGCGGCTGCCTCCTGAGGAAGCTGCTGGCGCTCACAGCCTCCATGTGTTTGCCTTATCCATTTCTGCCCCGATCTTCCCTCTCGGCAGTGGTCCTCAACCTCCCCAATGCTGTGGCCCTTTCATACAGTTCCTCGTGTGGTGGTGACCCCAGCCATGAAATCATTTTTTTGTTGCTACTTCATAACTACAGTTATGCTACTGTAAACTACAGTTTTGCTACTGATATGAATCGTAATGTAAATATCTGATATGCAGGATGTATTCTCATTGTTACACATTGAACATGATTAAACACCATTAAAGCATGATCACAAAACAATATGTAATCATATATTGTGAAATATTTATGTGTTTTCCAGTGGTCTGAGGCGACCCCTGTGAACAGCCTCTTCTCTTCTAAAAGGACAGCACTCACTTTAGGACCCCCTTCCCTGCTCCAGGATGACCTTGTGGTAACTTAACTAATTATGTAGGCAAGTACTTTATTTACAAACAGGACCAGTCCACCGACCTGGTGTTGGAACTTCAACACACCATTCAATATGGAATCAGGCCTGGGACCTTGTCGTGGGCAAGAGAGGTGGCTTGCAGGTGTGTCTCACAGAGATTGCGGGTTCAGTCGAGGCCAAGGAACCACAGCACAGCCGGCAAGTTGTATGAGATTTTGGTTTTCCAGTGCGGGTGGAGTGAGGTTTCTACTCTGCTGTTGTGCAGTAGCGGCAGGATAGGAATGATGAACAAGCTGTGAGTGTTTTGAGAAGGAACAAAGGTGGTCCAGAGATGAGAAAGGAGCCTGGGCTGTTGGCAAAACACACCGACAGACTTGCTTGGTGCAGGCTTGCTACAAACATTCAATTTGTAAAAACCAAACCAAAGCAGACCAGCATCTGTGAGACACAAAAACAACGTATCTCTGTACTAACACAGTCTTTTCACCTGCTGCCGTGTCATGTCGTGAGTTCCGATTGTTTGTGATCCCATGGCAGAGTAGCACTGCCCCATATGCTTTTGTGGACTGAACTGCCAAGTGCTTCACCATCGGGACACCAGGGCTCCTTTAGAAAGTTTTGCAAGGATTGACACAGTAAGTAGCTCGGTGCCAGAGAACCTGGGTTTGTCCCTGGGCATGCCCCTTACTAGCTCTGTGGTCTGGGGTGTCCCTTAAAGTTCTCAGTCACTCGAATATTTCTTTAATAAACAGGACCCAACCCAGTGCCATCCAGTTAACTGTGGCTCAGCGACTTATTAGGGCAGACGAGAACTCCCCTGTTGGCCTTCCTAGACTGTAGCTCTTTTGCGGCACAGAAAGCCTCTTCTTTGTCCTGAGGAGTTGCTGAGAGGTTTGAACTTCTAACCCTATGGCTGGCAGCCTTACACTGAACTCACTGTGCTACCAGGGTTCCTTGAAGCTTTATAAGTGGATGTTTACTATTTCATTTTGATAAGATTCCAATTTAAGGTAAATTGAAAGGATTTTTCAAAGGACTCTGGTTACTTCCGATTTACCCCAGTTATGCTCACTCATTCACTTGCTTCTTTCTTTCTTTTGTTCTTTCTCTCTTTTCTTCTTCTTCGTCTTCATCTTATTATTATTATTTTACCTTCAAACATTGGAAAGTAAGTTGGAGATGTTTGCTCCTTTCCTCCTATTATCTCAGGCCCGGCTTTTTGTTGTTGTTGTTGTTGTTTTTGGCATCACTGCCCTCTGGTGGTGGGAGTAGGAGGCCCAGCCTTTGCTCCTGTGGAGCCGTTGCTGGAATTGAACCGCCATCCCAGTGGGCCGCAGTCCCGCGCACAACACTTTGCAACTGGGGCTCAGAGCCCCCCCCCAAAATTCAACCCGGGCTTTAAAAAAAGCAAAGCCACTTTTATGATTGTAACCTGATTACCCAAATCAAAATATTTAATGTGGATACAGCCCTATTTTTCTGATCGGTTCAGCTGAGTATGGAGTAGCGCTTGGCCATTACAAACATTTCCTTCTTATGTTTCTCGCTCACAGGCACGCTCCACTCCTTATTCCTCCCCCCATACCTACACCAAAGCCATCCTGAGGGCCAGAGGCCACAGCAGTCCCATCATTCAAATTTGTGAGCCCTACTCACAAGTCCCCTCTCTCGAGGGTGTAACAGCCTGTGACTTCTTTGTCCCAAAGCAATTCTCTTCCCATCTTGGAGATTGCCCACAGCTAGCTTCCCATTAAAGCCTGTTAGTTGATACCCATGTTTCAGCTCTGTTTTTATTATCATCTAGATTCAGATTTTGTACCTGGTTCAATAAAGTCCTTCATAGCACTCTCTCTCTCCTTTAATGGCCATCTCTTGCTTCGTCATTTGGAACTATCCGCCAGTGTCCCATCACTTTATGATCCTGAGGATTTTTAAAAGGTGGGAACAGTTACATTGCAGAAAGACCCTCAAAGTTGGGTTGTTTGATAATTTCCTCACAATTAGAGCTAGGTGTAAGGTTGTTCCTTTGTCTAGTTGTGAAAGGAGTTGTGTTCGCCAAGGCTGTAGCCTCTTTAGGAGCCAGAGCTGGTTGGATGGGGTGAGCAGGGGTGCCGGATTCTGTGCAAGGTAGACGTGTGGGGTGGAGGTGGGTGTGGCTACACGGTTGAAAGTTATTCGGAGGCGTGTCTCCTCCTCAAGGCCACACCCACGTTCTGAAGGACAGTTCCTCTGAGGGCAGTTTACTCGTGGAGCAAGCAGGCAGGTCTCAGGAAAGGAAAAGCGCTCCCTCCCCGGGGCTCCGTGATCAGACAGAAGGAAAGTGCAGTGGCATTCTCCTGAGGTAACGCGCTATAAATGGAACATCTGAAGATCTGGCGCCCCTGGCTGGCGCCAAGGCTTTGCCATCGTGGGGCGCAAACAGGGAACCTGCAGGAACCACCCACAGAATGCCGCCCCGGCGATGAAGCGTGTAGCCCTGCATCCAAATGCTGAGACTTTTTGCTCAGTTCATTCTGACAAGAGCTGGGCACATTAAAAAAATTAAAAAAAGATGATTGTTATTTTTAGTCCAGACCAGGGCAGTGTCATTGATCATTGCAAACACCCAGACATAAATAACTTTGCAGCAGATTCGTGAAAAGACCTGTTTCCATTGTCGGGAAACAAGGAAGGAAGCAGTGAAGTGGCATCCTGGGAATAGCTCGGTGCCGGGACAGAACCGTGGTCAAGAGGGAGCCGGAGTTAGAAGTGACAAGAAAGAAGCCTTTGAAGCCAGCGCCGAAGATTCTCACTGGGCCAGCCGCGTGCCGGAATGCGTTATGGCTCAGACCCAGACGAAACTCCCGCCCAGGGTCTGGCCTATGGGCGATTGGATCGAAGTTCTTTTCACTGAGGGATTCTTTCTATTTTTTATTTTTTGAATGAATTGAAAAAAGAATCCCCGGTGGTTCCTTTTGTGCGAAGAAAAAAAGATAAATATTAGCCTGGAAAGGTCAATTCTGGTTGCTAGTACGTGGGGTGTTCATTATGATGGGCTCTGATAAATTATACCGTGCTTTTCTTTCCCACCACAGAAGGTCATGTTGTGCCCGTGGGTGCATACAAGGACAAACATAGTTAATAAAGATGGAGGATCTGGGAGATGGACATTTTCGAGTCGTTATTTTTCCCAACCCACGTATCCGTGCACATGCAAAGCCATTCCCCGCCCCTTGTGCCAATCGCTCAAGTGCACACACAAAGGGGAGGGTCTTCCAGCCCTCACCCGACGGGCTCTTTGCTCAAACGCGGCTGTGGCTGCTGGGGCAGCTCAGGAAGGGAACAGTCTCTGGTGCTTGCCTGGTAGATTTGTCATGGGACGTGCCCTACAAGATGCAGATGGCATTTCCAGACTTGTTCCCTTGCCTTTATGGAACTCCAATCCTTTTTCTCTTTACCTTCTTTTTTTAAAGCACTTTTATTGACATACAACTCATGTACAATTTATTTCAATGAGTTACATATATTTGCTTTAGCTGTGCAATCATCATAATAATTAATTTTAAATTTAATTAAATTAATTTTTTCCAGGTAAACTTTAATTTTTTTAATTAAAAATTTTATTGTGCATGGTGTTTTTTCTTTTGAATTAAATCCTTTTACTGGAGACTCTTACAGCTCTTATCACAATCCATACATTCGTCCAATGTGTCAAGCACATTTGCTCATATGCTGCCATCATCATTTTCAAAGCATTCTCTCCCCACTGGAACCTCTGATATCAGCTCCCCATTTCTTCCCTCTCCCTCCTTGCCTGCTCTCTCTCATGAATCCTTGATAAGTTATAGATTATTTTTCCATATCTTACATCATTCTCTGTTGCCCGTCACCGACTTTTCCATTGTTCATTCCCCTGAGAGGGGGCTATAGCTTGATCCTTGTGATACATTCTCCCTTTCTCCCCCCACCCTCCCCTAGTCCTCCTGGTATCTCTACTCTCATTGTTGACCCTGAGGGGTCTGTCTATCTTGGATTCCTTGTGTTGAGAGCTCTTATCTGTAGCAGTGTGCATGTTCTGGTCTAATCTGATTTGTAAGGTAGAATTGAGGTCATGATAGTGGGACAAAGGAAGCACCAAAGAACTAGAGGAAAGTTGTGTGTTTCATCAAAGTATGCTACATCCTGACTAGCTCATCTCTTCCTTGTGACCCTTCTGTGATGCATGTCCAATTGTCTATAGCTGGGCATTGGGTCTCTACTTCATGGCCCATCCCCCATTCATATCGGGTATGATTTTCTTCTGTGACTTAGATGCCTGATATCTGATTCCATTGGCACCACATAATCACACAGGCTGGGGTGCTTCTTCCATGTGGGCTTGTTGTTTCTCAGCTAGATGTCTGCTTGTTTATCTTCAAGTCTTTAAGACCCCAGAGAGGATATCTTTTGACAGCTGGGCACCATCAGCTTTCTTCACCACATTTGTTTATGCACTCATTTTATCTTCAGTGATTATGTCAGGAAGGTGAGCATCACAGAATACCAGATTAAAGCAAAGTGTTCTCTGTTGAGGGAGTACTTGAGTTGAGGCCCAAGGTTCATCTGCTACCTAAATTCTTAACTTATAGATATGAGTACATAGTTCTATTCCTCTCTCATTATTTATAAATATACTTACATGTACATGTTTGTATTTAGACCTCTACAAATGCCTTTTACCTTCTAGTTCTTTCCTCAATTTCCTTTAACTGTCCTCTTGTCCCACTATCATGTTTAGCCTTCATTCAGGTTTAATAATTCCTTACTGCTATATTGCCCTTGATCAAGCCCCACTAGGCATCCTACACCCTTCTCTCCATTGATTTTAGTTCGCTTGTTGTTCCCTTGTCCCTAAGTTGGTTCCCCCTTTCCTTTCTCCCATTTTCCTTTTCCCATATCCCCCTGGAACCTTTGTTCTGTTCTTTCCATCTCTGAATTATTTATACCACCTAACTTATCTATTTAGACATGCAGATACATTATTAAAGTGCAAAAACCAGGCAAAGCCAAATAAAACAACAAAGGAACTCAGGACCAACAAAACAACAGAAGCACAAATAACAACAACAAAAAAGTAACAACAGCAATAAAAAGAAAGTCACTGACAAAAATAGAAAGGCTTATAAATAGTTCAAGATCCGTTTGTTGGCTTTCCCCAGTGTTTTCCAGATGAGTCTGATGGAGTGCCACACTCTGTCTCCAAAGTCTATTTTTGGTATTCCCCAGCGATTTCAGTACTTTGTTCCCCATGCTGCTCTGTTGCATGACCTTAGTGTTTTGTTCCATTGTGATGGGGTCAGATTGGGTACAGTTCCTGCACTGTGTCTCCAGTATTGTCTCTGCAGGCCTATGGTTTAATGAGGGTCTCATGGTGGGGCCGGCCCTATGGTCTTCTCTGTGTGTTGTCTGCTCCAAGCAGAAATATCATCCTGGGGCTTGGTGGGCCAGGATGTCTTTCCCTTCCTCTCCCTCCCTTTTCACTTCTCCTGTGTACGCTATTCAGATGTGCCCCTCTCCCCAAGCTGTAGCCCCAATGCTGTCCTCTGAAGTGCATTCTTCTGAGGGGTGGGGGGTGCCCACATAGTTGAGATTGGGGCCAGCCCCGCAGACCTCGATAGATATTGGCCCCCTGCTTCATGCCTGTATGTTGTATTCAGGTCTTGGTGTATTGGATTGAAGCCTGGTCTCTCTCTCCCTCTGTTATGGATATATAACAATATCTTCCCCTTGGGTGGGTTAGTGCCCTGCTTCCCCCCTATCCAGGTCTCTTTTTTCCCCTCTTAATTAATTGGCTGCATTATGTATCCCTGGATTGGGTTTGGCTCCTGCCATATTTGCTGGATCTCGTCCCAGAAATGTATGTATATAGTAGCTTTTCCCCTATGTGCCCCCCCTCCCCCACTTTTTAAAGCTTACCACAGTGAACTCATGTTGTACTTGACCTTTCTTTCTAGCTTGACTTACTTCACTTAGCATGATCTCTTCCAGTTCTTCCCATGCAGCGATGTATTTCATGTGTTCATCGCTTCTTTTTAGGTATGCGTAATACTCCACTGAATGCAGGTACCACGGTTTTTTGAGCCATTTGTCTGTTGTTGGAAATTTGGGTTGTTGCCAACTCCTTGCAATTGTGAAGTATGCCACGATGAACATTGGAGCATAGATGTCTGGCCTTGGTTTGTTTTTATTTTATTGAGGACTTTTACATCTCTTATCAAAATCCATACATATTTCCATTTTGTCAAGCACATCTGAAAATATGTTGTCATCATCTTTTTCAAAATATTGTCTTTCTACTTGAATCCCTGGCATCAGCTCCTCATTTTTCCCTCTCTTTCCCCCATGCCCCTTGATAATTTATAAATTTGTCTTCTTTTTTTTTTTGTCTTACACTGACTGCTGTCTCATTTTCACCCATTTTTCTGCTGTCCGTCCCCTTGGCATGGGGGCCATACTTGATCATTGTGATCGGTTCCCCTTACTTCCCCCCCTACACTTACCCTCCTAGTATTTTATATTTATATTCATTCCTGTATATATTATTTTACAATGACCCCATAGCAACCCCTAGCCTCCCATGCCAAAATCCTAAGGAACTATTAACCTAGCTACCATCTCTTTAAAATCACTTTCCAATAATTTGTATAAAGAAAATCATACAAAAACTCCAGCAATGAAAAAAAGGAAGAAAAAATTTAAAAAAGAAAAAGAAAAAAACTCCAACAAGGACAAAAAATATATGGGAAAACCTCAATTTAAGAGAAAGTGGGCAGTGATACCACAAAAAGCGAGCGAGCGAGTGAGAGAGAGAGAAGACAATATAAACAAACAAAAATGGGTCAAAAGGGAAAACAATAGTATGTTAAATTGTAACCTAACTATATATGCCTTACTTTTGGTCTGAAGGTTCAACCAACTATTGCCATTGCTGGTCAGTAGTCTGGGGACTCAATGGAGACTTGATCTAAGTATGCATTTTGTAAGTGGATTTTGGGTTTTCGCTGTCATCCATAGCATTCTGCAAATCAGATGCTGAGAATTTTTAAAATCATTTTATTGGAGGCTCATATAACTCTTATCACAATCTATCCATCCACCCATTGTATGTCAAGCACATTTGTACATTTGTTGCCCTCATCATTCTCAAAACATTTGTTTTCTGCTTAAGCCCTTGGTATTGGCTCCTCAGTTTTCCCCTCCCTCCCTGAAGCCCCCTCCTCCATGAGCCCTTGATAATTTATAAATTATTATTATTTCGTCATATCTTATACAGTCTGATGTCTCCCTTCACCCACTTCCCTGTTGTCAGTCCCCTAGGGTGGAAGTTATATGTAGATCCTTATAATTAGTTCCCCCTTTCTACCCCACTTTCCCTCCACCCTCCCAGTATTGCTACTCTCACCACTGGTCTTGAAGTGTTCATCTGCCCTGGTTTCCCTGTGTTTCCAGTTCCTATCTGTCCCAGTGTATATCCTCTGATCTAGCCAGATTTGTAAGATAGAACTGGGATCATTATAGTGGGGTGGGGTGGGGATGGGGAAGCATTTAAGAACTAGAGGAAAGTTGTATATTTCATCATTGCTACACTGCACCCTGATTGTCTCATCTCTCTGTGACTCTTCTGTAAGGGGATGTCCTGTTACCTACAGATGGGCTTTGGGTCTCCAATCTGCACTTGGTCTCATTTACATGATATAATTATTTGTTTTTTTGATGCCTGATATCTGATCCCTTCAACACCTCGTGGTCACACAGGCTTGTGTGCTTCTTCCATGAGGGTTTTGTTGCTTCTGAGCTAGATGGCCACTTGTTTACCATCCTTTAAGACCCCAGATGCTATATCTTTTGATAGCCGGGCACCATCAGCTTTTTCTCCAGGTGCTCAGAATTTAAGCTCTAGTGTAGTTCCCTCTTCTGATCTTGAAATTGTGTTATTAATAATGCTTAGATTACATGCTCTAGTTTGCTCCTTTCATGTGGATTTAAGCGATAACTATATTGGCACACATTTCAAACACATCATACAGTTGAACAGTTCAATCATTCAGTGATGTTGAGGAGAATTGTACACTCACCATTACATCTATCTTAGAGTCCCCCCCCCCCATGATCACATCTCCTTCAAACTTAGTTGTGCAATCACTATTAGTTCTAGTGCTCCCTCCTCCTCCCACCCTCACTGTTCACTTCCTAAATCCCCCTACTCTCCCCATTGCCCATCCCCGATCCCTGTAACATTTATTATCATCATACATCCATTCCTCCTATGCCTCACAGATGGAAAACCCAATAGAAAACTGCACGACAAATAGCTAATGAGGAGGAGATCCTATTAGTATAAAGGCAAAAATACAAATGATGGATAAGAGGGAGAAGACCTCCATCAATGTTCAAAAAGACAGGGAAGAAATATTTCTGTCACGGAATCTAATTAAGGTCATGTCTATAGAGAGGACAGCTGGCCTGGTCCTGAGTTTGGTCCTGCACAGGCAGGATTCCAGGGGTGGCTGCCTGCTAGTAGGGTTGGTCGGGGCTCTTGCCTTGGACTCTAACTCTCGCCAGTGTCAGAGTCTGACTAGATGCTCTGCTGATGGGTTGTGGGCTCCCTCTTTCTTTATAGCCTTCTACAAATTGGGTGTTGATAATTTTAGCTCTCACACTTTTCTCCGTATTAGAATTCAGTACTTACCACTTTTATATCACACGAGCTGGTATGCTTCTTCTGTATGGACTCAGTGGTTTGGGTCCCTTGTCAACTTTTGAGGAGTCCCGGAGTGGTGCAATGCTTAAGTACTTGGCTGCTAAGTCTCAGTGGTTTGAACCCACCCAGAGAGGGTGAGCTGTTGGCAGAAAGGCCTGCAGCTCTGTACCTGAAAAGAAGACCCTATAGGGTGCAGTTCTTCCGTGTAACACACGGGGGCGATAGGATAGCTGGACTCAAGGGTTGAATGTTCTTGCTGTTGAGAGGTATTGTGCTACTTAGTAACGAATTGCTTCAGTTACTTCAGTAACTAGCGTGTGGCAAATTACTAAATGCAGAATTCCGTTTAATTTTCCCTCTCAGGATATATTACAGCCCTGTTTGTCTGTATACCACTGTTTGAAACGCTGGCCTTATTTAAAACCTTTATTTTGCTACTGGAAAATTTGTCCTATTTCAACATTAAAGATGATAACCACCGACTCTCTTTTCTTCTTCTTGTTTTTATAGGTCTTCAAAACAAAATCACAGAAATACTTGGCCCTGGTTACAAATGGGACATGGAATTGCTTGGAAATACAATATGGAATAATTGTATTTGATTAGAACCAAATTTTTGAAGTCCTCAAGGTAAAATGACTAACATATTTACAGAAAATATCTTTCTGAAATATAGGGTTTTGCTAAACTGAGTCTTCTAGAACTGATGATAATATATTAAACATTCATATATATGAATTTAGGGTCATAGCCTTTTAGTTTTAGTTTCTGGATTTTAAATGATTTCAGATAGCAAAGCAATGCTCTGGCTGTGCAATCGTGGGGATGTGAGAGAAAAGGCAACATGTTTAAGGTAAACCCATTTTGTTTAACTTTTCTACAAAAATGTTCAAGGTGGAACAATGTGAAATTGAGGGATCGTCAAAGATGTTGGGAGCTACGTTGAGTGGACGTGAACTCAGGGAAATTCCACATGATCGAGTAGCACCCACAGGGGGTTGCCCGGCGGTGTAGAGGGCTACCCTTGGGCTGCTCACTGCAAGATCAGAAGTTCAAAGCCAGTCCAAGGGGAAAAGATGAGGCTTTCTCCTCCCAGAAAGGTTAACAGCCCCATGAATTCATAGATGCAATTCAATGCTGTCCTCCAGGTCGCTCTGAGTCAGAACTGACACTGCCGAGTGGGTTTGGTGGTGATTTTTTTTAACCTTTATGAAAGCAGGTCTTTTCCCACAGAGAGGCTGAGTGGGTTTGAACCAAGAGCCTTTCAGTTAGCAGCCGAGTGCATGCTCATAGTAGGTAGGACATTCTCTCACTGGGGATCAGGATTCTTGAAGGAAACTAAGTGTTCTTGCTGCACTGGCTGCCTGCCCCCACCCCAGGCATCCTCATGGGAATCAGAGATGTTAAATAAATGCCGTATTTTTCAGACCATAAGACGCACCTGACCCTAAGACATCAAGGTTTTTTTTTTTGACATCAAGTTTTTAAAGCAGGAAAACAAGAAAAAAAATATTCTGAACCAAATAGTGCCAGTATATTAAAATGTTCTGGGGTACCACATCTTCAGACAAGAAGAGGCATCCTTGTTCTCCCCACCCCCACTTTTTTGGGGAAAAGTGTGTCTTTTGGTCTGTAAAATATGGTACTTGCTCCAGAGACTTGGAGCTTGTTGATACTCACCCAGAGACTTTAATGTTTGGAATTGCCTGTGGAAGAATTAAGATGGGTCAGGGATGACTGACCCCTCGAGGTTTTGAACGTTTTCCCTTACAACTATTCCTATATAATTTGTTGTTGGGATTCAACCAGGAAAACACAATCCTTTGATACCTTGGAACTGATGGAGCTGCATTTAGGGAATCGGCTATACTTGTGATGAGGGAAGTTGATGAAGCCAACCAGAAGGCGTGGCTGCACTGCAGGGACGCACAGCAGCAGGGGGCACTGCCACCCTGGGCTGGCACTTGTATAAGCCTGCCCTTTTGCTGGTGGGTAGAACCGAGAATATTATTTGCTTATGGCTATATGATAAGGATAAGATTGCGAATGCAGTTTAGGTTCCAGATCTGCTGGATTTGATTTCATCAAAAGCTTGGATTTCAGATTTTGAAACCTGAAGGGGAAGCTGTCTTTGGTGAGCTTGGTCGAATCAGTTGACCCTTGGAGGAAGCTATTTGAATTAACAGAGGGCCCAGATTGAGGCCTGTGGCAAAGACCTGCCAGATACCTCTAGTTGCAAGGAAGCAGGCAGCTCAGGCTGTGATGGGAGTGTTGCCAATGGTCTGAGGAGGCTTCTGCCACAAAGACAAGATTGTGTCTAAGATCAAAGAGCAATAAGACACCGTTTAAACAAGATCCATTAGACCGCACTGTGAGAGGCTGAGAGAGGGCTGGTGGGGAAGGTCTCTGGGGGTGTGCTGTGGGTGCCGTGCTGTGACAGGGGTGGTCAGGTCTGCTCCTGCTAGGAGAGAAGTTTCCTCACAAGGCTTCCTCAAGATAGAAAGCTCCCATGATCCCAAACAAGGATCCAGGCCCAGGCACCCTGTCTTCAGTCTTCCCGTCAGCCTCTGTCTGTTTCAGCTATACTGGCATTACTGGTGCGTCTGGCAGAACCTAAATATGAGAGCTTCAAAGACCAAGGACCCTGATGTTTTTTAGTGTATGTGCTGCTGTAGTGAGCATTGGGCCCTGATGTTTTTGTTGGTGCTGGTAAAATAGTTTTGTTTTTGGTTGGGGAGAAAATATCTGTAAGAAGCCTGCACGAGGGTAGGGCGCGGGAGACCACCTGCATGCTTGGCTTAGTGATACTGGTGACACCTCTGTGTTCCTCACTGTCCTTTTCCAGTTCCTTCCACCACCATCAGCACAGACTTAGACCCTCAGACCAACACTCCTGTTTCCTTCGCCCCCTCAGTTTGGGTAGGAGCCCTGGTGGTGTTGCCTGTTAAGCGTTGGACCTTGCCAATTACAGGGTCAGTGGTTCAAATCCATCAGCTGCCCTTTGGGCGAGAGTTGTGTTTCTCTGCTCCCAGTCAGATCTCCAGCCTGGGAACCTTATATTGGTCACGCAGAGACAGAATCACCTCACCAGCAGCAGCCTTTCACCCCTGGTACCTACTCATCAGCTTAATTTCTGAATAATGGCTTCTTTCATATATAGGCGAACCCAAATGTCATGGTTTTTGGTTGAAAAAGAAAGTTAAAGAGGCAAACAATAAAAATGAATTTGTTGCTATCTAATTCATTTGTAATATAATGTACTGGAAATTTGGGAAGGAATACAGTTTGGGATTTTAAAGTTTCTCATTTTACTATAGAATACAAAGTCGCATTTGTAGACTGAGTCTGTCCCTGGTGTAGTGCTGTGTAGCCCTGTGAGGTTAAGTGGGTTTTAGTCTCATCTCTCTTATGGTGACCTGGTGTGTGCCGGCAGACAATGGTTCTTCCTGAAGCTTCCCAGGGCTAGTGTTGGGAACCTGGCTCAGTCGTCTTTCTCCCAGGGTCCTTCCGGGTGGACTCGGAGCTCCAGTGCTTTGGTAGCCACTAAGGGCATTCTGCATCTGTTATTCCACCAAGCAACTGCACAGTCCCCACACCTGCCCACAGTTCTTCACCGAACTTCAAGATTTATTATATCAACCCCTTGCCATCTCCTTGCTCCATGCTGACTCACAGTGGCACAGTCAGGGGTGTAGAGCTGCCCTTGCGAGTGACCAAGGTCAACAGCCTTTACACAGAGGCATGCAGCCGCACGGTCGCCTGGGGAGCCACAAACACAGACCTGGAGGTGAGCTACCCGTTGTTCACCCCATTCTTGCATGACACTAAGGCCAGCTGAGCTACAAATTTGACCCCAGGACTGTAGGTGTAAACACACCACATGGTGGTGCCTAGGAGCCAGGAAGAACCTCTCATGTCTGCCGGACACGATGTCCATGGGTCTTTTCAGTGAGCCTTTGAATCTGTTAACTTTTATTTGACACCATATGTCTTTTATTTTGACTCTAGCTCTAAGTGTGTGTCTTTCTAATTTCATTATCTGTAGAAACAGCCCTCAGGCTTGCGAGGGCAACTTGAGCACACCTTGGGGACTTATAAATGGACTTCTCACAGAGCCCCAGTGCTAACTTGGAAAACTCTTAATTATAAAAGGTGTTTATTGAAAATGGAGTTAACGCGCGGTGCTAATAAGGTTTGACTGGCTCTCGGTTTCCTTGGGGGAGCCCTCTGTGCACACTCAGCCTCTCTCGCGCCCGGTTCTCTCGCCGGTCTCTTGCAGGAGCTCGCTCCCGAGTCCTCCCTGGCCTGGCCTGCTCTCGCCCCAGGATGAGAGTCGGTGCTCGGTCTGTTCCGCTGTCGCACTGGATCTTCCTGGCCTCCGTGTTGATGGTGTGCTGCCAGCTGCTGTCCGCCTCCAGCCAGCCCCTCCGGGGACATGCAGGTAAGCCTTTGAAGCTCATTAAGTGCTGCCGAGATCTACTATTAAAACCCTTCAAAGGTCTGAGTGCACATGTTAGACACAGGGAGTTGACAAGAGTGTGTCAGTAACCAGAGGCCGCCTTGAAAAACAGCAGAGTGAGATCGTTTTAGGGATGCTGGGTAAAGACGGTGTCCCAAGACCTTCTGAAGATAGATGTTCTCGTGGCTGCACTGCCACCCCCTTCTTTTCCTGGTTGCTCTTTGTTTTGTAGTTCTTTTTCTTCAAGAATCCCAGGAGGCCTTTGTGTGTGTGTGTGTGTGTGTGTGTGTGTGTGCGCGTGTGCGCGCGCGCGCGTGCGCACGCGCGCATGTACTCAAATATCTTCTCAGGGGACTTGGACAGTTTTATTGTCAGACTGAAAGGCTGCAGGGAAGGGGCCTTTTGGATAATTGAAGACCCTTTGGAATGTGTGCAGAAAAGAGGCTGGATGATTAAAAAGAAAAGAAAAGAGACTGCGAAACATAGAGATAAAAGGGGTAACTTTTGCATGGGACTTAAAAATGGATTGTAACTGCAGTTTTGGAGCAATTCTGATAACTCGCTGTTTTCTGAAGCGGGATGTAATCTGTCCATTTATGTATGTGTGCACGTGGGACTTGCCCATGTGCCCTGTTACATGGAAGGTGACATGGGTGGAGGCTCCCCAGTAGATTGCGTTTTCCTGAATAACTCATACTTGTCGGCGGAATTAGTGCCAAACAATTGATTGACTGTCTCTGCCACTGTCATTTGAGGGGGACACGGCCAAACATGCTTTTCCGTGGGGGAATTTCCCCTCCCCTGGGACTGGTTCCTGGTCAGCTCTTTCTGACCCTTGGACATGGAGTGTGTCGTGCTCTCTACTCCGTTACTCAGGTATTTTAATGGGAGACATCATTTTATGCCAAGGATAACTCTGGAATCGTTCTCAACTCAATTTCCCGTGCCCAAGAGAGAGACGTGCTGCGGAGGAGGAGGGGCGTGCCGGGGGCATTCTGCACAGGGTGTGCCCGTAGCAGCCGGGCGAGTGCAGTGCCCGCAGCTGGCAGGCTGTGTGCTTGTTGAGCCCCATCTCAGGCCTGAGTGTCTGAGGCCCAGAGCCATGGGGCAGCGCACTGCCCTGTCCTCGGGTGGAGCTGGAGACTCAGGCGGGTAAAACGAGGCTGGAGAAGGGACTGCGTTGGAGAGTGGGGAAAAATCGATGAAAAGCTTCCTTCAGGCCTTTGGACTTTAATTGTGTGGCAGCTCCTTATGTTGTAGTTCCACCCTCTGCAATTGGAAAATAGATGACTGCCGGGATAAATCTAAGTTAAGATTAGAATAGTATATATGAGAAACTAACAGACTTGAAAACCCAGACAGTTGAGAGATCTGGATGGATCATAAAGGAGTTATGATCTTTTCCATAAGGGGATTTGGGATTTGGGAGTTTCATGTTTTTTTGTGACTTCTTGGCACACATTCTCTGATCTCTGGGAGGTCCTCACAGCCTTTATTTTTTGGCATTGCACTTCTTGTGGCCCTACTATGTCCACCACCACCCATTATCGCAGTGTTGAATCCTGCCTACAGGGGTCTCTGTTCTCCAACCCCAGCAGTGTGGGCCCCGGAGGACCCTCTTTACAAGTGCTGTGTCCCATAGGATAGCCTGCAGGCTAGACGCCCCCCTAGGGTGTGCTGCTCCGTCATCTGCACAGGAGACCACCAGGCCTGTCTCCTGCTTAGCTGCTGATGGGTTTGAATCACCCACCTTTTGATTAGCAGATCAGTACTTAATCTCTGTGCCACCAGGGGATGAGAGAGAGAGAGAGAGAGAGAGAGAGAGAGAGAGAGAGAGAGAGAGAGAGAGAGACCCAGATCTGCTGCTTTCAAGTCTGTTCCCTCATGGTCTGCAGTCCAGCCGACTGCTAAGAAATAGGCCTGGAGGAGTACTTGTGGGCTGCCTCATGTGTGCTGCCTTCTACTGGCTGGCTGGAGCTTCCTCACGCAGCCACACCTCACAGCACCTGGGGCTGGGAGCCCCGCCCTCATGGTGGGCCCAGGAGCACAGGGGAGCACGCAGTGTGGGGAGAGCAGCTCTGTGCACTATCATTCTGACGGGACCAAACTGACCCCCAAGCCTTGACTCTGTATACTCCCAGCAGTAATAACACAAACATGCCCATTTTCTCCTTCCTTTGTCAATTCTGAAGGAGTCAATTAGAAGGAGCCCAGGTGGGGTCATGTTTGTATACTGAGCTGCTAACGGCGAGGCCAGCAGTTGAAAATCACCAGCTGCTTCCAGGGATAACGACGAGGATTTGTATTCCAGTCACGAGTTGCTCTTGGAAACCCACAGGGACAGCTCAGCTCTGTCCTGATGGAGCTTCTATGAGCCGGCATTGACTAGACAGCAAGGACTTTGTTTTTCAGGTTTGATGCTAACAGAAAGGTTGGCGGTTCTTGTCCGTCTAAAGGTACCTCAGAAGAAAGGCCTGGCGATCTGTTTCCCAGTGAAAACCTCTTGGAGGTTCCACTCTGACACCCGTGACAGGTGCCATGAAGCAGAGTTGATGCTTTAGCAACTGATTAAAAAAATACAGTTTAAAATATTTGCCAAAACAATAATTCACATGGTCCTCTGGTTGTTTTGACTTGCACCTCTTTTTGCATAAAGATGGTCTTAGTATGCTGATGGACTGTTTTGCATTTGTGTCTCTCTGAAGTATTTTCTCCTTTGTCTGCTTTTCTGTTGGCTTCATTGATCACTTGCTAATTGATTGGTGAAAACTCTTTGTAAATGGAGGACACTAGAAGGTTTTGCACCATTCCTTTCCTGGCCCTTGCCAGTCCAGTGATGCAGTGATGTAGTTGTGTGTGTGTGTGTGTGTGTGTGTGCGTGTGTGTAGTGAGGGTGAGGTGGAGGGAGCACAGTAAACCTGACTCACACCTGTCCTCATGACCTAGAGGAGAAGAAAGTCCCTGAGTCTTGCCATGGTCACACTTCCCTGCTCTCCCAGATATCACTCAGGTTGTTGGAAAAGCCAAGGAGCAGAACCAGGAGGGGCGTTGTGAAGAGATTTTGGACACTCCCGTCCCATTTTTCTGTACTTTCTTGAGGCTGAAAGAGACATACGTCCAACTGACCAGGTGGCTCCCTATGGGACAGCAGAGCTGCTGCTGAATGGCTGCCGGAGCCGAGGGTTAAGTAGTGTTCAGAAGGTCTGACACTGTTGTGGGGCCTTTGTGGTTGGTCTCATGAATTTACCAGAACTGTGGCTCTAGGGGCCCCTTAGGGATAGGGATTAGGAGATTATTGTGCATAAGCGGGAAGCTGTCTCTACCAGCTCCTCTAAAAATAGGAGGGGAAGACTTTAGGACTCCCCTCCCATTTTGGGAGATGAGGTGGTAGGGGTAGATTTGATTTTAGATCTATTGTTGAGAGATAAAAGAAAAGAAAACAAATCTTCCCAGGCACCCTCGGTCTCTTAGTATGCCAGGGTATAGGGGCTTGTGTTGTATGACGCCGCAACTCATGCCACTGATTTTAAAATCCCAAGTTTGTCCATGGTTGCCTGCTTTCAACAGAGTTCAGGCTAAGGCAGAGTAGAAAGAAAAGACCTGGAGAATTGTTCCAACAACTCACCAATGACAACCTCATGGGTCACAGGAGGCACAGTGCTGCCAGGCTGGATGGCTGACCTCTGTGTTGGCAGGCACCGCCCCCCCCCCCCCAGCTACATGGTGCCCCCAGGGCCCTGATGATCCCGAAGGCTCCCAGACAGACACAGTGTTTGCCTCCGTGAAACAGGAGGGCTCTGGACCTTGACGAGATCGGGGATGATCATCCCAGGCTGGGTTGTGATAAATGTGATAAATTCTCTTTTTGTGATAAATGGCAGTGACCAACTCCCATAAGGGTCAGAGTTGAGAGCATTTAAAAGAAATACAAGTATAAAATACAAATACCACCCATGTTGTATTCTAAATTCTACTCGACATAATGATTGATCACGAGGCCACGTGGAGGGCTTTTGCAGCCACGGCATAGGGGAAAGGGGAAGGGGCCAATTAGCAGAGACTATGAACAGGAAGCCCAAGTTTACCTGCATTGTTTCTTCAAATAACAGTCTCTTCTGGGCCCACCGCCCTTCACCCTTTTGCCTGCAATCATCGTTTCTCCCACAAGAGGGCAGCAAGCAACGCTGTGTCAGGATGCTGGCTGCCTGGCTACTGAAGTGACCAGAGAGAAGGAAACCAAACCAGAAACACAACTGCCATGCTGTTGACGCCGACGCATAGTGACCCTATAGGGAGGCATGACAGAACTGCCCTGTGGGTTCCCAAGGCTGTCACTCCTGACATGAGTGGTGACCAGAGCGCCAAATAGAACTCTTTCTGGGTGGGATCGCGTGACACTTCCCTGGATGTAGACTTGCCGTTGGACCCAGGACCCTGTGTCAGAAGAAAGACACTGTGTCAACCTTGCAAGGCTGTTCTCCTACATAGATCTGTGAAAAGAGTGCGCGAAACAAAATGGTGCCTCTGCTCACAAGGCACACAGCTGGTCAAGCGGCACAGGGAAATTGTCTTCTGACATGGTAAGACATACATGTATCCCAACTCCATGTACAGATGTGGAATCAGAAGTGTGGCCACGTGACACCTACACGTTCAGCAGTTACCCTAGTTCCATCTGGTTTGCTAAGTTAAGCTGTAGTCACAAATGATGGGGGAAGGAACAAGCAGTGTTCAGTTGGTTGTTCATAGGGCTATTGAGGGTCAGAACTGACCCTATAACACATAACTCCCCCCTCAGAACCCTCTACAAAAAGGGGTCTGTGCTGGCTCGTCATGGTGGAAGTCTCTCCTTTTGTGTAGGAGACTTGGGTTCTGTTCTTGGCCACGCAACTCCTGAGCAGCCACCGTCCGTCTGAGGGTGATTTCTTATCTCTTGGGTCTGAACAAGCCTGCCCTGGGAGGGGTGGGGGTCAGAGCACCAGTAAGGACCAGAGTGGCAGCACTGGAGAGTATGTGTGTGGGCACGATGTGACTGTCTAAACTTTCAATCCAAGTTTAATTCATACACCAAGCCCTGGTGGACCTGTGCCTGCTAACCACAAGGTTGGGAGTTCAAGCCTACAAGCTGCTCCTTGGGAGAAAGACGAGGCTAACCGCACCCGTAAAGATCTTCAGTCCCTCACAAACTCCACATGGCATCACTGTGAGTCAGACCTGCTCTGGCACCTGGTGTCATACACACAAGGCACCTTTGGGGTGCAATACTTTGGGATGCGATGCTTAAGGGCATAGCTGCTGTAAATCGAAAGACTGACGATTCAAGCACACCTGGCCATTCTGAAGAACAAAGACCTGGAAATTTGCTCCTGTGAAGATTACAGCCTGCAAAGCCTGATGGGATAGCTTTACCCTGTCAAAAGTCAGCTCGATGCCACATTATGACAGTATATACATAGACACAGCCTGTATTTAAATCTTACTGCATATCATTCTGATGTCCGAAAAACCGAATAACTACTGCTTTCATGCTGCTTCTCAGTTTATGGACATGCTTTCCTTCACTGTAGTTGATATCATCATTGTCATTTAACATCCAGAGTCAGCATCATGAGGAAGGTAAAATCGGTGGTTTTATTGCAGTTCTGCAGGCGGAAACATGGAGGTTACAAGGAATGTATAACCTCTATTGGAACTTAAATAAAAAACCCTTCTAATTAATTTTCCCCAGTTACTCTTTGTTGGCTTCAGAGAAGGTACACATAAAGTTGGTGATTGTTTAATTGTGACTCAGTTCTGGCTCTCAGAGGTATATCGATGGAGTAGGTAGGTCTATGGATGGAGTTTTCATGAATCTGCTTAGGCCGATGCCTTTGAAGGGATATGTCTAATAATTACCTGGGCTATCACAGTCGAGGGGCACATTACAGAAGCAGATCCATTTACACTAAACATATCTCTGCTTTTAAAGAACTCTTGAGAGTACATGCTTCTGCTACCAATGGGCCAGTAAAGCCTTACTTTTCCCATGAACTTTGCTTGCCTTCTCCTTCCTTCTGGCTTCTTTTTGACCTCTTGCTTGCCTATGAATGAAAAAGTTAAAAACAAAATGAAACCAGCCTTTGTAGTAAGCAGCCGAGATGCTATGGTGGGTTACAAACTGAACTGCTAACTCTGATATCAGTGGTTTGAACTTACCAGCTACTCTGAGGGAAAAATCGGAGACTGTTTGCTCTTGAAACCATTTCAGGTCTCAGAAACTGCAAGGGACCATTCTGCTCTGTTCTGCATGGAGTTGGAGTTGGAGCAAACCTGATGGCAGTAGGTGTGGGTTTGCAGTGTAGTGTAGTCATCTTCATTACTTTTTGAGTCTTTATTTCTATATAAAAATCCATTTAAACCACTTTGTCTTTCTGATGCTGTTGGATGCTTGTTAGAAAAAGTTATGCTTGTCACTTTGGCCAGTTGGTATACCACGGTGAACTTTACCTGTACCCTTTTTCCCTCAAATGAGAACAGTTTTTGCTGAAGTGTCATAAAAAATTTCAAACCGACAAAGATGAAGCCATTTTATAGTGAGAAAGAACTTAAGTACAATGTCTATACGCGCCTCTTTCTGATCTTACCTATCTGTTTACAAAGCCATCTTCTCTTCCCCCACGCATTTCAGAGTAAGTGGCAGACATCAATGCTGTATGTGATGGAGCATGTCAATGCACTTTCCATGTATGTGGTTGCTCTGTGCCTGAATCCAGGGGACAGATTTGTCACTTCACGGTGGATGGCAAAGCAGTTTGGAAAATAGACTTAGGTGGCGGATGGCTTAAGTTCAAATCCCAGTTCTGCTGCTTCATGGCTATATGGGCTGAACAAGCTATGGAACCTTCGTGACCCCCATTCTCCTCTTCTGTACAGGGGTTGATGCAGGAGTGAATGAGCCACCTTAGAGGGTTGCAGCCTGGAGCCGATGATTCCGCCTCCTGAGAGCTGAGAATGGTGTTCCGTAGTGAGTGCTGCCTCCATGTTAGCCACCATTCCTGAGGCCTGCCTTAGGCTTGGGAAGCTGTTCTCTTAGGGCGATTTGGTACTGTTCGCATCTATGAAAATCTAGGCTTACCATTTTCTCCCCTGAAAGTAAAAATGTAAAGTAGGTGGGTCGTGGCTGTGTGGCTCTGTCAAGAAGAGCTGGAGCACCCCCTGTTGTGTCCCACGGGTTTGCACCCCAGACTGGCTTCTCCTGTCCTACATCTTTGCATGGGACTCTGGGGACGCTTTGGATTTGTCTGTTTTCAGGCCTGTTTGTTTCTGGTAATAAACCTTTCATTCTTTCAATGATAACAGTTGCCTGGGAAACATATCTTTTACCACTAGAGTTTGCTGTGGGCTTTAAATGCAGTGAGGGGATGACTTGAGCGGACTGTAAAAGTTGAGGCATGATGTACATGCACCCCACATTTGCGGTTGTGGGCTAAAGCGAGGTGTACTCGTGCCAATGTGGGGTGTTTCAAGCAAGGCGCCCACTCCTCTGGATTCCCTCTGCACAATCAGCTGCTGCTGCAGTTGGAAGCATGTAAATTTTTTGGACAAATAATCTTTCCTCTCCTGGTAGACTGGCACCAACTTTGCACCCAAGAAAAAGTTACTTTCTGAAAAATGATTGTGCTGTGTGAACTAGTTGTGTTAGTTAAGATTGTTTAGAGAAACAAATCCAAGGACACACAAGTGTAAGTGAGAACTTTATATCAAAGAACAATTGTATATTGGAAAAACATCCCAGACCAGTCCAGATCAAGTGCATAAGTCTGATATTAGCCCATATGTTCGATACTAGTTTACAAATTCCTCTTCAGACTCACACAGCACATGCAATGATACCGAATGCAAGAAGATCACAGGCCAGTGGGTGGAAAGTCTTGTGGATCCAGTGCCGGTAGACGTCTCTCAGCACCAGCTCCTGCAGCTCTGACTATGGCTTCTCACAGTAAGGTGAAAGAGAAAGAGAGTGTGACCCTCATCATCTGTGGCAGAATCAAGAGAGAGGAAGTTCCCAGAACCCTCAGGAGAGGGCCAGGGCCACACAGAGGCATCATTGGTTATGACCTGATTGACAAACCAGACTCCACCCCTTCACTCATAATATCCTCAAGTTGACATGAGATTATGTAACTAGTGTTCTCTGCTTTGATATCTAATATCCGTGGCAATGGATCAGAACTACACAGAATTTGGCAGACAATATTCACAATGAAAGGGTTCATAGGGAAATTGACAGGGTTCAATGCCAGTGAGGAATGCTCAGGATAGAGTTGTTCATCAGGACATGGCATAAAGTTCTTTCATGACTGCTCATACATGCCCAAAGGGCATGTAACTGCTGTAAGCCTCAACCGGAAGGTGTTCAGCTCAAGCTCAGTCCCGCCGGCTTGGAAAGTCCCTTGCTCTGCTTCGTGCTCTGGCTCCTGGTTCTACTGCCGCTCCTCGGAAGTCACAGCTGTCTTCTGGACCCAGGACGTTCCCTGCTCAGAGGACACACTCCACTCCTGCCCTCCCACCTCCTGCTTCTCAGACGGCTTATTGTCTCTGAAGCAGGGTGCATTCCAGGGAATCCACGTACAGTCCCTCACAGGTGAATTCTTTCAGTGCCTCTCCCGCCTTCCTACTCAGCCCGGTGTCGGAAAAGATTGTTTGGCGGGTGTTCAGAGTCACATTAAATACTTCATTGTCCCTGTAACGGTTTTCTTACTTTCTTTGACTCCAGACACTAGAGGGCATGCAAGGTTTAGAATCACAAGACCCAGGCTCTGCAGGCTAATTCAGTAGCAATGTAATGTGAACCAAATAGGTAGTTTATATGTTATAGTAGCCACCATGGACAAAAAGAGAAACAGGTGATAATTGCTTTCATAACATATGGAACATGTCCAGTCTATCTAAAATATCATTTTACCATGTGGCCTTGGCCACGGTCCAACCTCCCAATAGCCACACTGGCTAGAAAACTCAAAAGCCAAACTCATTGCCGATTCACAGTAACCCTGTAGGACAGAGTGGAACTGCCCCTGTAAATTTCTGAGACTGCGCATCCTCGAGGAGCAGAGAGCCTCATTGTTTCCCTGTGGAGCAGCGGGTGGTTTCCAACTGCTGACCTTGCTCTTGGCAGCCCAGTGTGGAACCTCCTTTGCCACCAGCGCCGTAGCTTGCTGAGTAGACAGCATGAAGTTCTGCGTCAGGTCTTAGGTTGGCTTCCTGAGGACTGCAGTTAGGTGTGACCAGTGTTTTCAGGGAGCTGCAGCCATAGAGTACCTGCCATGTTGTCGCTCCGTTTATTCCTGTCTTATCGGGCTGTTGGTTATTTTCTCTCTTCTTCCCAAAGGACTATGTAAAGGAGTTGTTATGCGCGGGGCAGGTGAGCAGTTTGAAATCACAGCCCATCCTCTGCAAAAGTCAGTGCTTTCCACTGTGGTGGCACAGTGAGCGTCTGGCATGCTCATAGGGGTGCTTCTCCCATGTCTCTGAGGTGGCATCACCTGCATGGCAGTTTGGAGGAAGCGATAGGTAAATGAGGCCGGTCATCTTGTAGGAGGGGGGAGAGAGTTCTTCCTCCTCACAAGCTGCCTCTCCAAGTAAGACTGTGTTTGTGGAGAGCAGCCCCCCAAATAAAGAAGCACCAAGTTCACTGCCCTTGGGCTGGTTCCCGCTCATAGCCACCCCATAGAACAGCATCGGAACTGCCCTGTAGGGGGTTGAAGGCTGCAGTTTTATGGGCGCAGACTCCCATGGAGTGCTTATTGCTTTGGACCACGCCCTTTCTGCTAGCAGCTTAACCTTTAACCTGTACCGCCAGGGCACTCATCTGGGGGAGAGGGAATGGTGATACAGTTTGGTGTGTGAGATGACTTCTGCCATTAAGTCTTAAACTCATATTCTGGCAAGTTGTTTTGTTGGCCAGTCATGGGCATTGAGGAGGCTGGTGGCACAGACCAGTGGAGATGGGATGCTTATGGAAAGGAAGACCTGCTCAGTGGTTCATGGGAGAGAGGCTAGGCTATCTGTCTCCCTAAGGGTAACAGCCAAGAAAGCCCTGTGGGTCACAGGTCTACCCCCTTGATCACGCTGACTCAGGGACCAAGCTGGTGACCAATAATGACAACAACAAGGGGTGCTGAGCCTGCCTTGTGATCAGATGACATTGCTCGACTGGGTCTCTAACCCCAGAGTTCTGTTCCCTGCTTCTGTGCTTCCTGCCCCCTTCCGCCTCCCAATATGAGTGGTCATGTCAGTGATTGTACAGTTCTTGTGTGGGCCCTCTCCATGGGAACACGGCTGGTTTAATAAGCAAGAAAAAGAAAGGATTGTGGACTAGCGTTAAAAGCCTGTGTTTGGATTGCCAAGGGCATCTCATTACAGCGCTTACTTCATTCTCTTTGGGGACTTTTCACGTAAACCTAGAGCCCCTCCCACCACAACCTGCACCCCTTTGGGACTCTAGCCAGTGTGTGACTGAGCAGCTCCAAGGTGATGGCTCATCCCTGCAGCCCCAGTTGAGAGCTGCAGACACAGCAGCAAACAGAACTAAAGTGCAGTGACTCCACCTCTTGTCACACTCGCCGCAGGATGATCAGGTGACCAGGAGCCCTCATCTCAGACTTACCTGTGGCCTCCGCACCCCCACCCCCCGTTAAGATTCAGATAGCTGTCTTCCCCTGTCCAGCTGACCTCTCCCTCCCTCTCATTTCCCACTGGCCTGGCTGTTCCAGATGTGGGAAAGCCCACGTGCATGGCATTCCATTGACCTCAAGGGTCCGGCCATTATTTGCCTCCAGTGCCATCTGCAGGGCCTCATCATAATGTCGGTCTCTAATAAGAAGTGAAAGGAGCAGATGATATGAGGTGTTCATATTCAGTGCCTTCTCATTGCCTCTGTGCAGGTTTAAGCCCAAGGCCACTGGCAAGGTCAACTTTGTGAGGTGTCTGACTACTGGCTGAGCTTCACATCATTTTCCGTGGGAAGAAAGGGTGGTTTCACTGACCTTCAGTTCCCTAAAGGAGCGTGGGGCAATCCAACTTGATCTGGCAGGTTTAGTCCTTCCTCTCCTGTTGGAGCCTTCGAAGCAGAACAGACCATGGCCCTTGAAGCAGTCTCTCCTTATCCTAGGGAAGAAAGTTTCTCTCTTCTCTCAAGTCGCACACTTAAATTCATCCACACACAGCCTAGAGTTTGGAACTGAAACGGCCACAGCCCCATGTCTCATCCGTGGGTCAGCGCTGAGCAGAGTCTTTTACTCTATCCAAAATGACCACACTCCTTGTCATCAGTTGATTCCGACCCATAGGGGCCCTCCTGCAGGACAGTGGAGCGCTGCCCCTGAGGCTTTCTGAGACCGTAACTCTGTATGGGAGCAGAAAGCCTCCTTTTACTTCCTTGGAGTCAACTGGTAGCTTCAAACTACTGACCTGTGGTTGGGAGCCCAGTGCTTAACCTATTCGCCATCATGGCTCTTCTCTTTCCGTAAAAGGAGAAGCTAGTCATTGGTACAAAGGACCTGCAGAGGGGGAGGTGGGGCAGGAAGAGAGAGCAAGGTTTTGTGTTTTCTAGGTGTGGCGTGGATGCTTGAAATATTTTGGCTCATATGGTGGTCTCAGAATAGCATTCTGGAAATAATATTATTGAAGGATTAATGAATCGTGAGATGACTGTGTGCAACAGTGAAACCCATTTTAACTTTTAATGCCATCCACCTGCACTTTTATACAGTGTGTGTGTGTGTGTGTGTTGGAGAAGAACATAATGTTTGGTGAAGGAGAGGACCAGCAAAGAACATGTCATGGGAGATCCCTGGTGAGCCGAATTAGTACGATGATGGACTTGAATGCTGGCGATCATGAGGTTAAATCAAGATGAAGCAGCACTTCTGTTGTATGTGAAGTTGTTATGAATTGCAGCCCAGAAGGTGGTAGTTAGTTAGCTAGCCACCCCCACCCCCCACCAATTGGTGAGGACCTATAGGTCATGGGCATCTCTCCTTGGGCTCTGTTTTCCTATTTTTTTCACCTTTTGTTTAGAAGATAATGCAATTCACAGTCCAGAAAGGTAAATAGTAAAGTAGCTTGTTTCCAGGGAAGGAGGAAGATGGGCATAAAGAAGTGACTGCCCATGGTATTGTGAGCAGCAGGCAATTTCACTCTGGCTGTTCACTGTCTTCTAGTCGCCAGCTGAAAGACCAGAACTGGCCAGGGATATGGGGACTTGAACAACTTGAATGTGCTCATGACTGAAGAGTACAAACACAAGATGTGTGTCTCCATCCCTCATACATAACACAATTATAGGAGCTCTGAGGGTAGGCATTGAATTGCTGCCCGAAAGCCTGCCCCCTTCAAGTCCACCAGCCATTCCTCAGGGGACAGGTAAAGCTATCTGCTGCCACACAGATGGACGGTCTCAGAAACGCTGCATAAGATCATTGGGAGTTCATGGCAATGGGTTTGCTTCTTGGTATCAACTTTGCTACTGCGATAGTTAAGCTTCATTGTGTTAACCTGGCTGATGAATATGTGGGATTAATGCAAGGGCAATTTAATTGAAGGGTGGAGAGATAAATGGCTTGGCAAGCCTCGCCTGTTTTGTCTCGTTCTCAGTTGGTCAGACCAGTGTGCAGCTGGCTTGGCTGTTCCCTGCTTTTGCTGGCAATACTCACTTTCTGTGACACATTCCTGAGGAGAAACCACATGGACCTATCCGGATGCATCCCTGGGTGCTGGAGTAGCCACATGGAGACCCCTGCCAGCGTTGAGATGCTTATACGCTCACAGATTCAACTTTCTTCCTGCAATTGGCGTCATTGCATGTGTGTTGTTAAGTTTGAAGAGGACTCTGTAGATTGATGTTGGACATAGGAGCTAATGTTGGACTTATAGGCTTGAACTGGACTGGGCTAGGATATTTTCTTAATGTACACTTAGCTTTTATATACAACTCTGTTTTATACACATATGCGTTTTTGTGGATTTGTTTTCTCTAGTCTACCCAGACTAACACAGCTACTAAGCAAGCATTTGCAAGAGATGGCAGGAGCATTTCTTTTTGAGAGGAGCTTCCGACAGTCTGATTGGATCTGAATTGGAAAAGCCAGCTTGCCACTTGTCTCCCCTCCCTTCCTCCTCCTCACAATATGCTACCGTCTTTTTACAGGCATTGAGGACTGGCCTTAGATCCCAACTGGGGCACTGCATGTGTTGTGTGGGCCCATCATAAAGCCTGGTGTTGTGGAATCAATGCAGACTCCCAGTCACCCTCTATAAAAAAAACTCAAAAACCAAACTCACTGCCAGTGCATCTTGCCAATTCATGCCCTATAGAACAAGGTCGAACTCTTCTCTGGGTTTCTGGGACTAAACATGGGAGTAGGAAGCCCCATCATTCTCCCAGGCCACCCTCTACCGGGAAATGAAGCTCACAGGGAAAGGGGGCGAGCAGCCAGCAGGATTGGTTAATTTTGTTTGTGGGAGAGTGTCATGGGGCGAAGGGAGATCGCATTGTCTGATCTCTCCAGTTGGGAGCCAGAGGTCAGCCTCTGAGACTCTGGGTGGCCTTGATGTGTTCTCTGGTGAGCCTGACTTAGGAGCCTTGGGCGTGTGAGCCTTTGGGAACCAGGGTGGTTTCTCTAAGTTACCTTTCTGTGAACTGGATTCATTTCAGAGTCTGTGATGACCCCGAAATGATGGGCCAACTTGTGCTGTCTGCGAGGAGAGACGGATTAAGCAAATACATGGTTTAAGTACATTTGCTTGGGAGCTCCTAAGTTATGGTAAATGAAAAAACAGGGAAGAGGAAAAAGGAAAAACTGGCGCCATTGTCTTGTAAAGTGCTGACTCTGTCACCCAGTTTCTCATGAGCCTTAGTTTCTTGCCCCTGGAAATGGGTATAACAATCTCCCCTCTCGGCACGGTGGTTTTGTATGATTCAAATGAGACAGTCCTCATGAAGGAGTTGGCATTGTGCCCAGCACTCACAGGTGTTAGTTTTGCTGATGTTTTTTTAAAAAAGTGCTTTATTGAGCTTGGAGCCCTGGTGATGGAGTGGTTACATGCTGGGTTGCTGAGTGCAAGGTCAGCAGTTTGAAACTACCAGGGAACCCTCCATGGGAGAAAGACGAGGTTTTCTACTCCTGTGAAGATGGACAGTGTCCGAACCCCACAGCGGAAGTTCTACTTTGTCCTACAGGGTCATTATGAATCCAAACAGACTTGGTGCAGCGAGGTTTTTCTTTTTGTGTTTTTAATTGATTTAGAATTGGCATAAACTACAAACTTCACATCTGAAGCGTACAACTTGACATTCTAATGTATATATAAACTTTTGAAACCATTCCCTGAGTGAAAATGAAGAGCATACAAAAGTTTGTGGAATAGTTCCTTCTTTTAATTACATTTTTGCTGCCTGAAATTTTGCTGTCCCCTGGGGTTCATGCCCCAAAATTTGCCTGTGCCTTTGTAATGTATCCTGCTTGCCCCTCCTCCACCATTCCCAAGAACCACTGGTCATTGGGTTTGTATTTTATACCATTTTATTTTCATGAAACCCTATAACAGGAACTTGTTTTTATCTAGTTTCTTTCATTTTGCACAGTTGCTGTATGTTTGTCCATATGCCAGGGTGTACAAATAATCCATTTCTTCCAGTTGCTGTGTGGTAATGTGTTGTATCACTGCACCATACTTTGTTCATTCATTTGGTTGTTGACAGACATCTTCCCCCTTAGCTCCCCCAATGTTGGGCCAATATTAAGAGCCCTGGCAGTGTTATGGACACGTGCTCGACTATTAACCAAAAGATTGGCAGCGTGACCCATCAGCTAACCCTTGAATAAGAGATGGCAGTCTGTTTCTATAAAGACTAAAGCGTTGGAAATCTATGGTTATTTTTTACTTTTACAAGTATAACTCCTATGAACATCTTGGACAAGTATGTATATGCTTTCATTTCTCTTATAGAGTGAGTAGTTTTTTTGTTTTAAAAAGCTATCATGAGCTGAGCCCCGGTGGCGTAGTGGTTGTGCTGCAGCCCACTGGGACGGAGGTTCAATTCCAGCAGTGGGACTCCCACCACCGGAGAGCAGTGATGCCCCCCCCCCCCAAAAAAAAAGCTATCAGACTATTACTTCAAAATGTGCATCAACCCTCATGCCCATCACAGTGCAGAAGGGTTCTGTTGCTGTTTATCCTCCACAGCATGGACGTAACCAGCATGTTGCATTGCCCCAAAGTCTATTTTTGGTTTCCCCTGGGGATTTCCTTGCTTTGCTCCCCCTGCTGTTCTGTTGCAACCCCTTAGTGTTTTCCTCGGTGTGGTGGGGTCAGATCGGGCACAATTTCCAGAAATTCCTCCAGTGTTGTCCCCTGTAGGAATATGCATCAGTGAGAGATGCCGTGTCTTATAGTGGGGCCGGCCATATGGTCCTCTCTGTGCAGTGGCTGCTCTGAGCAGAGATATCATTCTCAGAGCCTTGAAAATTGCATGGAGCAAATCCTACTATGAAACACATGAAGTCACCAGAAATCAGAACAGAGTTGATGGCAACTGCTTGTTTTGTTTTTCTTAGTAAGAGACGGTCACTGATCTGTGACAATTTTAGCACTGGGAGTGTAGTGGGTGGAGTCTGACCTATCATTCTGGAGATAGCCAATGAGACCTCTGTGTGGGCATGGCTTTCTCCTGAGAATTCTGGGAAGTCTCACGGTTTTTCCCAATTGGAGGAGAGAGACTTGACTCAGTCTCTTGGAGATGGTCTGCTGACAAGACTACACAGCAGTATGTTATAGACCCTGAGTCCTGGAGATTGTAGAGCTGGAGAGAAGCCACATGGGCTTACTCTGATGGAACCAAACCTCTGGAGCTGAAGAAGCCACATGGAGACTCCTGCCAGTGCTGAGATACTTGGGAGGCCACAGGGAGACCCCTACCATTCCTGAGGTGCTTTTACTGCCACTGGATACACAAGTCTCTGCACCCACTGGCCTGTGATTGTCCTGACATCATTGCGTATGATTTGTGAGTCTGAAGAGGACTAGTGGATTGGTATTGGATATCTGGACTATTATTGGACTTATGGACTTGGACTGGACTGGTTTGGGATGCTTTCTCAGTGTTCCATTCCTCTTGTATATAAACCTGTCCATTATATACATATGCGTGTTTGTGAATTTGTTTCTCTAGTCTACCCAGACTAACACAGCAGTATTAATGCTTTATGGTTTTACTTTATATTTCTTTAATAATTAATGACATTCAGCTTCTTTTTATTATTTGTCATTTGTATGTCTTTCTTTGGGGAGATGTCTGCTTACTTAAATTCAAAATAAAATTGCTGTTTTGATGTGTGCAAATTGAAGAGCCTAGAATTCTTCCGGGAAGGGTTAAAGAGATGGAAACATGGCCTGCGGAAGCGCGTAGAGCCTGATGGAGGATATGTTGGGAAACAGTGGCTCACAACAGTTTTTATGATTTCATAACAACACTTTTTGACTTACCCTTGAAGTTTCATAATCTAATGGAACAAAAGTGCAGTCCCTGTCTGATTGTGAACTTTGTCTTTAGTAGTAAAATGAGTTCTTATTGTAACAGCGGAAGCTCCAGCTAAATGGTCTTATCGTATGGTTCTATTGAGCGTTGTGGCTCCCTGTGCCTGGGGACAGTGTTAGTAGCGTGGAGATGCTAGCTTGCTTACATGGCTCAAGCCCTGACCCTGTCTTCACCCGTCTCAGTCTGTGCTGCCAACAGCTCAGTATGTGGCACGGTGCTGGATGGTGCCACCTTGGCTTCTAGTGAGCCCGTGATGCAGTGGGACGACCCCGTAGGGTTTTCCAGGCTGGGAACTACCATTGGGGACTGCCAGTCCTTTCTCCTTTTGAACTAATGAGTGGATTTAACCCCCCACATTTGAGTTAGCACCTGAGCCCTCAAATGATGCGGCATCAGGGCTCCTTTTCTCTGAAATCATGGTGAAGATTTCTCGCCCTGAATGACCTATGAGATGTGCTCACAGGGAAGTGCTCAGGATGATGCTAATAAGTAGGCGACTTAGAGGGCAAGGAACATCTTTGTGCGGATGCCTACAATGTAGATATATGCCGAGAATGGACTTTGCTTCCCTGCAACTGCACCGTGCCCCTGCCATGATCGGGTTCTCCCCTTTCATGCAGGAGGCCCACATTTCATTCCCAGCCATGTGCATCAAGTGCAATCAGCACCCATCTGTTGGTGCATGCTTTCACGTTGCTAGGATGCTGGGCAGGTTTCAGTAGTTTCTAGACTAAGCTAGACTTGGAAGAAAGGCTTGCCAATCAATTTCCGAAAATCAACCACTAAATTACCTTCTGTGGATTGCAACCATCAAGTTCTCTTTCAATTTGAGAAGCCATCAGTTGTGGCCTGACCTGGCATTGGCTGACAAGAAACCTTCCCCCTCCCTGCAGGTCCCCCCTCCCTTAGAAGGGGTATTTGTAGTGACGAGAGTTTTTAATAAGGTTGCAAAAGGGGTTGAAGCAATAAAAGAGCTAAGGCTTGCTTTGCGTGTTTGCGCTTCCATTCTAGCCAACCGCTGTTAGCAAGTACCCTCATTTGGTGAGAGTATCTGGGAGCAGAGGCATCAGGTGGCATCATCAGAAAACTTTCCCTTTGGGAAATAAAATGAAAGCTGTATGGGAAACCACTCAGTCACAAACTCAAGTGTCAACAAAGCCAAGTTTAGCCATAGCAGCTTGGGAGAGCAGAGAAGAGGGAACCAGCAGCCAGTTGATGTGCAACCGCTGATTCTGAGAGGGTCTGCTATGGGGCACTTTAGAGGTGGCAGATTAGCTAAGCATGTATTGCAGGACACACCCACCCGTCTCAGGCTGTCTCTAGATAGGATCGCCATCACCCACACTTACTTTTTTGATCTGTATTTCCAGAAGTGGGAGTCAGATGGTAAGTCACAAATGGCTTGATTTCCTTCAGAATCTGAATGACCGACCTTCTTCCTACATTTTTGGAGAGGAGCACAAGGACAGGTAACAATGAAATGCATCACTGAATGGCCCTGACCCTAGGATACACTCACAAGAGGGGCCTCGGTGGTGACGTTGTCAAAGCTCTCATCTGCTAAAGGAAGTTGATGGTTAGAGCCCACCTGCGCTCTGCAGGAGAAAGATGGAACAACCTGCTCCCGTAGAAGATTGCGTCTGGGAAACCCTGTGGGTGGTTCTAACTTATTCCTCAGGGTCACTAGGGTCCAGAGTTAAGTTTTTGAAACAGATTTTTTATGGCAACACATTTGCTTTTTCCACCCCCCTTAATCACAGAAGAAATTTCTAGGTTTCATGTTTAATGTCACAAAGTACTTAACACTTAGGTGGCCACAATGTCTATGGAAGTACTCCCCCAAAAGATAACTGGAAAAATTTCAACACTATGCATTTAGGTTTTTTTGTTTTTACAGAATGTTTTATCACTTTCAAAGTATTCTCTATTACGCTTAATACATTTATTAAATCCGCTATTCCATTCTCAGGAATATTTTAAATGCATCTGTTCGGATAGTGGACAGCACCTGCCATGTTTTTTTGTGCTTCACCTCTTCTACATCGTCAAATCACTGCCCTTTCATGTTCCTCTGCATTTATGGAAACAAAAAGAAGATGTATAGAACAATGTCAGGAGAGTAAGGCGTGTGGAGCAAGAAAGGCATGCTGTTGTTTGCAAAACAAAAAAAAAATGGTGCACTGAGAGGGCTGTATGAGCAGGTGCATTTTAATGGTGGCAAAACCAGCCCCGCTCCACATCTGCCATAAAGAAGACCTTTTTTTTCTTGCACACTGTTACACAATCTTTGTAAAACATCTAAATAAGAAGCTTGATTAATAATCCGACCTGGTGAAATGAACTTCCAGTGCACTGTACCCCTCATATTAAAAAAAACAAACAAGCAAACAACCAAATGAGCATCTTCTTGATCCTTGATGTCACTTGATAAGCTTATTTTGGGTGAGGTGACAATGGCATCTTCTGCTGGCTTGATTGATGTTTGTGTTTGGGGTTTTAAGAATAATATGATAATTTGTCATCAATAATGACCTTGGGGGAAAAACCTGGGTCTCTTTGGAGTTATTTTTTTCAAAGCATGGCATATTTCCAATTGACGCTTTTTTGCCAGTCAGTCAGAATTCAAGGCACATATTTCACAGCAACCCTTGTCATTCAAATCTTCCATTAAAATTTTCTAAACCTAGCTCCACGATAGTCCAGATAACTTTCCCAGCTATTCAATGGTCCGTTGTCAGTCTTCGAGTGTGCAGATTTTATCGACATTTTAATCCATTTGGGAAGTTAACAGATGTCCAGAGTGAGGTTTGTCATCAGCTGAAGCTTCACCTTTTTTGAAACAAGAAAACCACTTGTACACTTGAGTATATAGTTTCTGTGGCATTTTTTTCTGAGCCGGAAACAAAATTTCACAGTCACATGGTGTTCTCTTAAATCAGCCATCATAAAAAAAATGAGGTTTAAGTGAAACTGCTTTTATGAAAATATTCCCTGCTGTGACCCAAGAGAGCTTTCCCAGGGGACTCCACTGGATGCACTACTAAAAGCTGTGCATAAGACTTCTTTGAGTACAATTTAAAGACAAAGGTTTTTTTTTTTTTTTTTTTTTTTTGGCATCACTGACCTCTGGTGGTCGTGGGAGCTACCCAGCGCTGCTTCTGAGAGCCACCGCTGGATTTGAACTGCCAAGCCCGCGGGCCACAGTCCCGCACTCAACCATTTACACCACCGGGGCTCAGCCCTAAGACAAAGGTTTTAAAAAAGAAAATTTTCTACAATATTTGCCTTTAAATCTGTTTCACGTGGTCACTTTTAAGGGCCACCATTCAGTCATAAGCATAGTTAGTCTATTATTTATTGGGCTAGGGACCCAAGAATTAAAAATCATGGAATTGAAGTTTTGTTTAAAGTAGTGGTTCTCAACCTTCCTAATGCTGCAGCTCTTTAATACATTTCCTCATTTTGTGGTGACCTCCAACCATAAAATTATTTTTGTTGCTACTTCATAACTGTAATTTTGCTATTGTTATGAATAAGGAGACCCCTGTCAAACGGTTGTTTGGCCCCTAAAGTCATTGTGATTCACAGGGTGAGACCCACTGGTTCCAAGAGGCTTCCTTCAAACTTTGGGAGCCACGGAACCCACGTATGCACTGTTGTTGTTGTTGTTGTTGTTGTTAGGTACCAGCCAGCCAGCCAGTTCTGCACCACAGCTACCTTATGTATGAGACCCGCGACTTTTCATTTTGTAGCATTCTCCTAGGAAACCTGTTGCCAGTGGTTGGTCTCCCCAGGTCCCCCTTTTGCTAGGTCCTCACCAATTGGTAAGCTTGCTTTGCCAACCTGCTTGAAGAACCACCCATGGTGAAGGGACTGCCCCAGGGCGACGCTGAATTTGCCCCAGTTCAATTACATCTCAGGTTGATTAGGGTCAAGGAGGTACTCTGCCTAAATTATTTTCACTATTTCCTTGGTCTCAGTCCATTAACCAACTTGGTCAAAAGCCCAGGAAGAGAAATGACACTCGAGGAATATTGCTCACATTTTGTGGTGAATGCTAACTGCTGGACATTTCTAGCCAATTAAGTTTTGCTCTTTATATGTGATTATGGATTATGACAGGGATTTGGAGACTGTGTTCTGTTAAATAATAAATAGAACTAGCAAGGTCATTTTCAGTCTGACTAAGGAAAACTTTGCAGCATAAGAAACGGGTTATGTATCTTGGGAAAAGGAAGAAAAATGGAGTTTTCAAACACACACAGATAAGAGAGAGAGAAGAGGCGAGGAGAGAGATCTGGTGGTACAGTGGGTAAGTGCTTGGTTGCTAATGGAAAGGTCAGTGGTTTGAACCCCTCTTACTTTGTGGAAGAAAGGCAGGACAGTCTGCTTCCATACAGAGCACTGCCCAGGAAACCCTGGGGGCAGCTGCTGTTCTGTCCTGTAGGGTCACTATGAGTCGGAATGACTGGATGGCAATTTAATATGCTTATTTTACATACACAAACATACATGCCCCTCCATGTGTACTCACATATTTGCAGTGAAATGTGGATATTTCTCTTTAATAAATAATTTTTTATTTAAAAAATCATTTTGTTGGGGGCTCGTGCAACTCATCACAATCCGTACATCCATCCATTATGCCAAGCGCATTTGTACATTTGTTGCCCTCATCATTTTCAAAACATTTGCTTTCTACGTGAACCCTTGGTATCAACTCCTCACTTTCCCCCTCCCTCCCTATAATTAGATTCTTAATGATGTAATCAGAAATGTACTACTCCATGACCATAATGCTTGAGAGAGGTTTTCCTCCTAAAAAGAAAATCATTAATTTGGAACTTTTTGTAATATTTGCATCTGATTCACATGGTTGAGAAGTCTGCTTTATAAGTTGGGATGCAATATTTGACAGTGCTTGAATAACAGCTTGTTGTTCTTATTTTTTGAAATCATTGGTTAAATAACAGAGATTTGACGTGAAGTATAGGGAAATTTTACTCAATTTTAATCTGCCCATTAGCACACTGAATAATAATAAAATGAACACATGATTACACTTGTTAATGAAGTATACTAATGAATTTGATATAGTAAAAATGGCAAGAGTAACTCCTGCAAGCAGTGCTCTAACACAACTGCCTCATTGGAAAAACCCTAGGAGCATGATCCAGACTCAAATGGAAGCTGAGGGCAGAAAGGGCAAGCTGAGCTGAGGGGGTGAGGGAAGTAGGTAGGGCTGGATGGGCCTTGGTTTATGAAGTTTAGGCTGTCAGTGTAGGCAACTGGGGCATTGTAAACTAAGAGTCTTTGGCCTCATTTGTGGCAAAGAAACTTCATTTTTAGCTCCAAACGAGGTAAATATCTTCATTGCTTGGTTTCCTTAATGCAGCAGGAGTTCAAATTTTGAACAAAAATCTGTTGGAATGAGAAATTTCCCACAACTTTTAATTCTTTACATGAGCTAAAGTTGAGCTGTTAAACCAAAGTATCTTTAAAAAAAAAGTCTGTCTTTAAAGAGAAAACTTACCTCTTTGATTATTCAAGGGGTAATGAGATGATAGTTAAAAAAAAGATGGTATTTTTCAGATTGATGACATGGCTCATTTTTTATGGAGGTTGAAATTCTAGGTTCTGATTTTAAAAAAGAGACCACTTAACCTTTGCAAAAAAAAAATAGAACTTTGTTGAGGAGTCTCCCCTTTTTTGCTCTCTCTCTTGTACTTCCCCTTCTGCCCCACACAGGCAATTTATGGTCTGGATTATGTCTACAGGGAGACATAAGGGGCCATCTGGCTTTTGCTTTGATTTGAGCTTGCTCTCCATTACCTTTTTAAAATTCCCATTTCTTTGCTAGGCCCACATAGCTTATTAGCTCTCAAGAAAGTTTCCTATCTCTTGCAAGTTAAGAGGGTTTAGCTGAAGTGGACATTGTGCATAGGGTACTTTGAAAGAGCCCAGTTGGTTTAGGCTCTTTCTATTAAATCGTTTTATTGGGGGCCTTTGCAGTTTTATAACAATCCATATATCATTTGTATCAAGCACATTTGTACATATGTAGCAACAATCTTTTTCAAAACATTTTCTTAATACTTGAGCCCTTGGTATCAGCTCCCTTCCCCCTTCCTCCCATCCTTGTGAACCCTTGATAGATTATAAATTATTAATATTTTCTCATCTTACACCATCTGCTGTCTCCCTTCACCTATGTTTCTGTTCTTTATCCCTACCCCCTGGGAGGCAGTTATATGTCAATCATTGCGACCATTTCCCTCATTCTCCCCCTTTGGTCCCCACCTTCCCCATATCCTCATAGTATTGTAACTCCTGTTATTGTTCATGAGGGATTTATCTGTCCTGGATTCCATGTGTCAAGTGCTTTTATCTGTGCCAGTGTACATGCTGCGGTCTAGCTGGGTTTGTAAGGTAGAACTGGAGTCATGATAGATGGGGGAAGAGCCATTAAAGAACTAGAGGAATAGTTTTGTGTGTTTTGTCTGTGCTATACTGCACCCTGGCTGGCTTGTCTATTCCTTGTGACTCTTCTGTGAGAAGATGTCCAACTGTCTATAGATGGGCTTTGGGTTTTCAGTCTGAACCTCCTTGTTTGCATCAATGTGATTGTTTGTTTGGGGTCTTCTGATGTCTGATACCTGATCCTCTCGACACCTTGTGACCACACAGGCTGGTGAAATTTTTCCACATGGGCTTTGTTGTTTCCCTGCAAGATGACCATTTGTTTACCTTTAAGTCTTTAACACCCCGGACAGTATATTTTATAATAGTTGGGCACCATCAGCTTTCTTCACATTTGCCTGTGCATCCATATTGTTTTCAGCAATTGTGTTGGGAAGGTGAGCAGAAATGTGAATATTTCTAACATCAGTGATTTGATATTCCCTTTCCTACCAAACTTTTTATTCAAGTTATTGTTTGAAGCAAGAGTCTCAAAGTACTGGCCCAAAGTAATTTAGTTCTGTAGACGTGTTTTGCTGGATTCTGATTTTAGCAAGGTGTTTATGTGTGTGTATGTGTATGTGTGTGAATGTTTTAAAATGGTTTCTTTGTGTGAGAAGCACAAGATGGCACACAAGAACTCAGGTTCTGGGAAACACTACGATTCCATTTCATGAGTAACCTGCTACAACTGAATGCTGGCTATGCCCAGCAGTGGGGGTATTTCCATTGACTGCGTAGCAGGCCTGCTACCCTCACTCATGTCTACACCTTTGACCCTGAGCACAAGCCATTGAGTGTGAGAGATTTGATTCAAGTGCTCCAGATAGAAACTAAAGCTAAGCAGATTTTAGTTCAAATTGCTTTTCACTATTGATAGTATTTATTAGTAATTGAAATGATGGTATATATCGATTACTTATCTTCCCCCAAATAGAATGTAAGCTATTTAAAGCCTACTTGGTCAGCCTTTATTTATTTATTTAATTTTAAAAGTTGAGCTACAATTAACGTATCGTATTATTCAATCTTTTAGTCATACTAAGAAGGATTGTTCAATCATCACCACAGTCAACTTGGGAACCCTTTCTTCTTTCTTGTACCCATTGATGTTTGCTCCCCTGACACACACACACACACACACACACACACACACACACACACCCCCGCAAGGCCCTAGGCAATTCTTGTTCCAACTACTGTCTTCATAAAGCTACCCATTCCAAGATTCTCTATACAAACACAAAATGTGAACCACCAACCAGTAAGGACCCAGCAACCATGACCATATGAAATAGGAAAAGACCTCAATCTAGGAGAATATAAACATTGTGGATAAATTCAGAGGGTGATCAAATGAAAAGGTATTACATTGCAGCCTTAGTACAGCTGTTAAAATCCACTTTGCAGTGCATTTTGTTTGACATTAGAGGGTTGCTAGCATTCCTAGCCGTGTATGTAGGGGATTGCTTCACAGCATAATGGCTGAGAGAGTTTGGGGTCTGGAATACAGGATTAAACCTGATTCTTTTTAGACCAGCTCTGTTACCTTAGGCAGTTTAAGCAACTTCTCTGAACTTCAGGTTTCATAGTTCAGTAGGGTAGGGGGTGGGGGTAACAGGAGACAGCAGTGATGCTTACCTTGCAGTAAAGATTCCATTTTCATGTGTGTGTATGTATGTAAACATTTATACACAGATACTACTTAGAAAAGCATCTATATTTCTTACATGTAATTTTGATGAGATGGAAAATTCAGTTGATAAATAAAAGGATAATTTATCTTCCAAAGTAGGTCCTTCTGAGAAGTGTTTTTATTCTATGCTGTTGTTCTTCACTGTTTGGCCAACCCCTTGGTGAATGGAGGGCCAACAGGATCGCACTGTTGAGATCTCCAGGTTTTCTTTGGCTGCCTCTTGGAAGTAGATCTCTAAGCTGTTCTCTAGTCCAGCTCCACCTGGAGGCTTCACTGATCCCTGCTCAGAATTGGCAACAATACACAGCTTTGGTAATGGTTAAAGCAGCAGGTACATTGAGTTGGCTGAGTTATGAATCCTCATTTTACCATTAATAATTCCATGAATGACTTGATGGAAGCTGATAAACATTGCCCTCCTTTCTGAAGAGTGAGACTTGAGAAGACAGTGTGTCTATAGAGGCTGCCCAGCATTTCCACAAAGCACTTTTCACGTATGAGCAATTCTTGTTTCTCATCCATAAATCAGATCAACTGATGATTCGCACCCCCCAACTAGGGGGATGACAAGAATGTCAACCTGACTGACAAAATGAGTGGGTTCCGACAATCCACAGAAGGGAAGGAAAGCAGCATCACTCTCATGGACACAGTCTCCTGATGGCATTTGGTGTGTGACAAGCAGATGGAGAATCAGAAATCAGATTTAAATTACTGCATGATGGAATGAGATGGAGATAAATTGGCTTGCTGTAGTGATTACATCCTCTCTTGACTGAAATCAGAGCTTAATATATTGTATTTCTTCAGCTAATATGACTTTTCTTACTCCCCCATTTTTATTTTATTTTTTAATGATGTTGGCTTCAAAACTATAGCATGGAAAGTAAGTGGTGCTGTTTTTGAGTAGTCTTCTTGTAGGGGGTGATGCAATCAAGGAAAATTAATAACATTCAGCTACACAAATATACCAATCTATATCTATATTTACATATCAGAATGCATTTCTAGTAATCACTTTTTAGGATAAATTAGTAAAATGATCAGTTTTTAAAAGTCAATTTTAATTTCAATGCCTTGGAATCATTTTGATGGCAATTAGGAGTATTATCTGGGTGATTAATGGTTGCCATCTCTGGGTTCTCATTAGCTAACATTTAACATTATTTCCTGTTTATCCACTTCAAATTAGTGCCACACCTTAGGGCACAGGCCTTATTTTTTCATGTCTGTAGTAGTGCTCCGTGCACACTTAATGTGCTTGGCAAATCAGCTGCTCATGATGTTCCTTTGTTAAGTGGGACTTTCCCCTCGGACATGATGTATCATTTAGCATTTGTGCAATGAGTATGTCTGTGTATTTTCCTAAATGACTAGATGATAATGTTTTGACAGTTTGCATGAATTTGGAGAAATCATTGAATGCCACAGCGAAAAGGAATTGGATGGTCACATTTTGAAAATATGAAAATATGAGCAAGAATGCTCAAGGAAATTTAAATTTAAGTCACATTATGGTGATTTTAATTAATAAGAAGCATTGCTGCAGGGTTGTTAGCAGACACTGAGCCTCGTGTTCTTCCCCCTCGTTCTCCTGGATGAGGTTCTCATTGGTCCAGGAAAGCTGTGCTATTGCCCTTGTGCTGAGGCTCAGACTTGCCCATTGGCTCACGCACGGCCACACAGCCATCAAGTGGTGGGGCAAGAGTTCTAATGGTATCCGATTCTCTCCAGAGCTCATACTATCACCGCCCCAGCAGTAGCGCTTCCCCAGTGATAGGTTCATTTCTCCACCCTGTTTCTGCCCCGCATCTCCCTACATTGAGATACAGAAGCGCCATCAACAAGGCATCCATGTAAGTATCAAAAGGATGTCTTGGGATGAGTGACTGTGGGAATCACCTCATCTGGTGTCAATTTGAGGATTAAGAGTATAGGGGCGGAGTCTAGCCTATCAATCTGCAGATAGCCAATGAGCTATCACACACTTCTGTGTGAGCGTGGCCTTCTCCTGAGAATTCTGGGAAATGCAGTAATTCCTTCTTGGAGGGGGAAACATTGTCTGTCTCAGTTCATTTCCTTGGGGACTTCCTACTGACAATACTCTCTTGGAGACACTCTACTGACAAGACACAAGGCTGGCTCCCTGTGAGACATCCCAGAGGAGAAGCCACATAGACCCACCCTGTTAGAACCAGACCTCTGAAGCTGGAGGAACCATTTGGAGAGCCCTGCCAGCACTGAGGTATTCACAACACCACCAGATCCAAAGGCATTCTACTCATCTGATGTGTGATCATCTTGTATTCAGTGTCATTGCATGTGTTTTTTGAGTCTGAAGAAGACTTTATAGACTGATATCAGACATATGGGCTAATATCGGACTTATGGTCTTAGACCGGATTGGGCTGAGATGTTTTTCCCAATGTTCAATTGCTCTTGTGTATAAACCTCTCCCTTATATACATATGCATGTTCATGAGTTTGTTTCTCTAGTCTACCTTGACTAGCACAGTGGCTTACCTAGGAACTATTTAGTGCTAGAAGTCAAAGCGGATGTTGTCATTTTTTTGTTGTCTGTTTTTCAGCTTGAGGTTCTTGGCTCAATATGGAACTTGTGGGGTTAATTGAAAGGCCACATAAAGTTAATGCTACCTACTAAAGTGATAAAAGTTGGTTGCCCAGTGAGGCTGCCTAGTAGATTGAAAATGCAGGTCAAGAGACAGTTCTTTAAGACTCTAGAAACTCTTGCTAAGATAGAATAGACAAGTGGGAAGCATTGGGAGCATCTTACTTGTATTGGGAAGTGATGTTGTGTAAGACAGCCACAATGCTATTTTTTTTGGAGGGGGGCATCACTGCCTCTGGTGATCATGGGCGCTACCCAGTGCCGCTCCTGAGAGCCGCCGCTGGATTTGAACCGCCAAGCCCACAGGCTGCAGTCCCGTACTCAACCACTTACGCCACCGGGCTCAACCCCAGCCACAATACTATTTTATTCCTCTGTGCCATGGCTTTCAGAATAACCCTCTACTTTAGTTTTCAGCAAAATATGACATATACCATTCAGAATTCTTATTTTAAAGTGTTAGAAAAAAAAAAAGAAAACCCCGATAAAGCCACGATAGATCTTCCAAGTCGACCTCACTTTCAGAAGCAAAGTTGTGCCCTCTGCATATTTGAGGTTGCTAATAAACCTTCTCCCAATCCTGAATACCACCTTGCTCTTCATATAAGTGAAGAGCTTCTCTGATTATTAGCTCGGCATAAAGATTGGACGAGAGGATACAACCCAGGGGCACACCTTCCGAATTTTAAACTGTGAAGTGTTTCCTTGTTGTCTTTGTACAGCTGCCTCTCGCTTCCTGAACAAGTTCCATGTGAGCACAGTGAAGTGTTGTGGAATTCTCACGTGTTTTCAGGATAGCTGTAGTTTGCTATGATCTACATATCGATTGTATCACCGCACTCACTAAAACCTAAGGACATACGCACACACACACACACACAGAGTTTTTATTTATTTATTTTTAAATCACTTTGTTGGGGTCTCGTACAACTCTTATCACAATCCATCCATTCATCCAGTTGTACATCTGTTGTGATCATCATTTTCAAAACACTTTCTTTCTACTTGAGCCCTTGATATCAGCTTCTCATCCCACCCCCATGATCCCTTGATAATTTATAAATTCTCTTCCATGTCTTATACCGTCTGATTTGTCCCTTCACCTACTTTTCTGTTGTCTATCTCCCAGGGAGGGGGTTATAAGTAGATCATTGTGATTGGTTCCCCATTTCTCCACCACCTTCCACTCCTTGTATCTCTACTCTCGCTATCTGTCCTGAGGGCTGTATCTGTCCTAGATTCCCTGTATTTCCAGCTCTTACCTCTACCAGTGTACATGCTCTGGTCTAGCTGGATTTATAAGGCAGAATTGGGGTCATGATTGTGGAGGGAGGAAGCATTAAAGAACTAGAGGAAAGAAAGTCCCGATACCAAACCCTGACGGACTTGTAAAGGGATGCAGGACACACATATTTGTAAGTAAATATCTATGTACAATGATTCTCTATTAAACCCCTGCATATCTGTGGAAATGCTCCCACTTCCTCCCACACCCACTCAGCTTGTGTGTCTATCTGTGCATCTACTTGTAAGTCACCATTATCTCAGGATTGGATAAATAACAGTCTTTCCTCTGTTGCCTTTAACCCAATCGCACCTGTCCGCATCTTCCCTGTCCTCATTTCCCCCTTACCTCCTTCTTATTGTATATTCCCCTTTGCCCAAGTTCAATCTTCTTGGCTTACTCTCCATTTGGAAGTTCTGTGACTACATGGTTTTCTCTGCACCCACTGTCTGCTCCCGGGGACAACCACGTGACAGCCAACATCTACAGACAGACCCCTTTCAGGACAGCTCCACCCTGCCTCACCAGCTTGCTATGGGCTTGAATCAACCCAGCCGCAGTGGCCAGGTTTCCTTTTCCGGAGAACCACTGGAGGGCACTCTTATCCTGAGACTTTTCTTAGTGCGGATTCAAGTGCAGATGAGGCCTGCTCAATGGAATTAAATATGCATGCACACCCCCTTTCTAGGTCAGTCCCTGATGGGTGCCCAACCCAGGCTCACTCAGGATGCCCCAGTGTGGGCTGCTTTCACGCTGTCCAGCTGAAGCATGCCCCTCACCCTGCTGCCCATCTTGTTCCCCCTGGTCTTCATGATCCAACAATCTCCCTGCATCCCTGACACCTCCACTGACCTCAGTACTTCAAGCTCAGCCTGTGCTAGTGTTTACTAAGTTGTCCCCAGCTTTTACTATAATCATATAGGAAGATTGAATGTTCATACTTGCAGAAGTTGTGATATTAAATGAAACACCAGCCATAACTTTCCACATTAGTAACTTATTGGGCTGCATTATAGAAGAAAAAAATTTTTAACATTATGTACAAAGTGTGAGGGCAGAGAAGGTCTTCCTTTCATATGCCAGTTCTTCGCTCTTTGTCAATTTGTACAGACCTGGGTCTCTAGTGTTTTAAACTGTGGCTTACATTAGAAACAACTCTTTTGGAACATTGCAGTAGCACCAACATTGTTCTTTGTGCTGGAGAGTTTTCTGTAGTCTTCTGTTGTGCCCGTGTCATGTTCTAGTTCTCAAGAACGCCACTATCCCCAGTCACAATTTTCATTCTTCTGGGGGTTTGGGACCGAGCGTGTCAGAAGTACATGTTAGCTACATGTGAACTGGCATGTATCTGGCTAGTTACCAGTCAATATGGAGGCTTTCTGCTGGGACAGTAGGTTGACCCGTGGAGAGAACTGGGTGTTACTTGTCTGCATGCTTTAAGACAATATGCCCAAAGCTGGAAAGTAGGGTGCTGGAAAGTAGCCTTGCTGTTCAAGTTTGTTTGATAGTTGATTAAAAAGAAGAAACAAAAAACTCCACCAAAGCAGAGAAGAGCCTATGAGAGGAAGCTGAAAAAAACTTCACTCAGTTAAAGGAGAGGGCAAGGATTTTCAGTCAACCAGTGAGACTTGATGCATGCGTTGTGCACCTCACTCCATAATAACTGGAAGACATTTTAAGGCTTGTAAGATTTAGTTCCTGCCTACAGGAGTTTACCGGACTCACAAGAGCACTTTTTAAAAAATTGGAACATTTTTGGAAAATTGCTGCTTGTGATCTTCAAGTTGCCCTGACATGTGGTGGCCACCCCATGTGCAATAGAGCATAATGTTGTTCATGCTTGCGCTGTTGTCATGGCTGCTTCATTTGGGCCCATTGAGGCTAACTCAAGTCTGACAGCTGTCCTCAAAGTGACCTCTTAGCTGTTCTACTATATTTTCAGAATAGCAGATCCCATTCTTCCCCTGCACCTAGCCCTCTAGTCATTTCCCAAGACCCAAAACTTGGAGTCTTCTCAATGGGTCTACATGGCCCTGCCTGCCCCAGGCCACATCCCTGCTCCTGTTTCCCATTACTCTCCTCTTGCTACCCCTGGTTTCAGCCTCACAGATCTTCGTGCTGTCCTTTGAAGAGCATTTTTATATTAATCTAGCTGTTCTCTTTAGAACAGGTTCTCATCTTTCATAAACACTCTGCCTTTTCATTGCCATTTCTTGAAGGGGGCCACTGTACTCCTTTCCACCCGTTGGATCTGTAATTCTTTATTTAACTCATGGTTGCCTGACCTCAGGAAACATTCTAATTTTAAAGTTGTTTACTATTCTCTCATTGAAAATATACCATCTATGGCAGTCATGTGCTTATGTTAATTTTATAATTGAAATGTAGGGGTGGAGTCTGGCCTGTTAATCAGGAGAAAGCCATTGAGTAGCTGATGAGGCCTCTGTGTGGGCATGGCTTTCACCTGAGACTCCTGGGAAATCTCGCGGTATTTCCCTCGTGAAAATGAGAAACTATCTTCCCCAGTTGTTGGGAGTTAGTTTGAGAGATCATTACCCACAGGCAACACAGAATGGTGGCAGCTGGGAGCCTGGAGTAGCTGGTGGAGAGACCACACGGCTTAGCCCTGATGAAGACAGGCCTCTGAAGCTGGAGTGGCATGCTGTTGATGGACCTGAGCCCTGGAAGCGAGGAGCCATGGGGAGACCCCTGCCAGTGCCAGAATTCTGCACCCACTGACCTGTGATTTCCTGAGTTGGAAGCAGACTTTATAGACTGATTTTGGGCATATGGGTTATTATTGGACTTATGACTTTGCACTGGACTGGGTTGGGATGCCTTCTTTGGGTCACATTTCTTTTGTATATAAACCTTTTCCTTATACCTATGTGCATGTCTCTGAAATTTGTTCCTCTAGTCTACCCGGACTAACACACCATCATTCCCAGTTGTCTCCTCTGCACGGTGCTCAACACCTAGAAAGTGCTGCATAGAGATATGTTAACCAATGCATGCGTTCTACCATAAGAAGACAGTGGCTTGACCCAGCGAAGCCCTGGGAGGCACGCATACTGGCCTACTAATTGACAGAATGACGGGTCAGCCCCACCCAGAGGTGAAAAGCAAGAGCCTTGAAAGCCCTGTGATAAAGTCCTGCTCTGTCCACAGGGGGTCGCCATAAGTTGGAATTGACTTAACAACAACTGATAATAGCTGTGCCTCATTTGTTTCTGTACTCACTGACCCGGGCCTAGCTCAGCAACAGTAGTAAGAGTGAGGATGAATGTTTTGACAGCTTGCTCTATGCCAGGTGCTCTTCAGAGTATTTTACGAGGGTAGTTTGTATGAAATGCTTTTGAGGGGGTTCCGCTAGCATCTCTGTTTGCATAGGTAGAGAGGCAGAGGCACAGTCATTGAGCAGCTCGTGCAAAGTCAGGTAGGCAGAAGCCTGGGGATTGAGGAGGCTTCAGACCAGGGCATTTTCCCCATTCCCTTAACCACTGACTTTGTCGATGGTAGACAGTCCATAAATATTTATTGTATTGAGATGAATAATTAATAAAAGGCCATATCATAGTAAACAGATGGTAAAAGCCTGGCATGAGCATAGAAGGGTGTTAATTGTGTCGTAACCATTCGAAGTAGGATAGGGATTAGCAGAGGCAGTGACCCAGAGAAGACAGAGTGTTTGCTGGCTTCCCTGTCCCCTCCCCCAAGGTGAGACATGACACACTTCAGTTATAATTAAGAACAAGTCTCCTGCAGTAGGCAAAGAGGAGAAGAGGTGAGCATTTTAGGGAAAATGAATAATAGATAATAAGGCTTGCATTTAAAATATTACTTGAAGTAGACTCGAAAGTAATGAAAAGAAGATGGATATTACACAGTCACACTCTTCCATATTAAAAACACAACCACCTCATATCTTTTAATACTTGAAGGTTTATTTTTAGAACACAAGTGGTGGCAGAGGCGGGGAGTGTGTTTTTTCCCATTAACTCTGTAGTAGATAATAATAATAATTAAGCCTAATAGATATATAAACATTGTGACACTCGAACTTTATATCTATTTGACATAGTAAATTAAAGTATAATTTACTTATTCTGAAATTACATTGCTTCATATATTATTACCATACTCTTGCAAAAGATTCGAGTGAATCACAAATGAACCTTCACATTTCTTATTGAAGAAACCCACAGTTTTCCAGAGAAGGGAGCAGAGCTTATTAAGGAGGAATTATTTCAGAACACAATTGAGAAACACATAAGGTGTTTGGATCCAAAAGGATTATCTCAGTCAGATCTCAGATATGAGATGGGGAGTAGTTTTTTTTCCCACAGTAGGATTTACATTAAGAACCTGGGTCACTTGAGGTCAGTAGATGACAACTCTAAGGTGAGGAGATATTTGAGAAGTTTGTCGATGGGCTCCAGTGATGAAGGATTCAGAACTCCTAAATCTGAAAAGAAATTGATGCAGGTGTGGATTGAGTTTTGTGGTGAAGCTGAAGTTTGGTCAGTTCAATTCCAGCCCCTCCTGATGGCCATTTTTTCAGCATTGACCTCAGTCAGTCTTAACTGTCATGTTGGCACCAACCATTCATGTCTCCTCATCTTCCTTATCCATTAAGGGCTAAGGCCCCCCCACAGAGCTTATCAAAGAGTCATTTGTGGACCACTAGCCAAAGACTCACCCTGCAAGTCGTAACCCTCATACTCCTAAGCTGTGACCCAGGTGTACCAAAATTGGATCTCAGGGGTGGGGGAGAGGGAATGAAATGGTGCTTTTAAGGACCTCTCCTTGTGCTTGCTGCTATCCCATAGATTATACTGAACCCGCAGTTCTCCAGCTGTGGGGTCTCAACCCCTTTGGGGTTCAAATGACCCTTTCACAAGGGTCACCTGATTCATAACAGTAGCAAAATTACAGTTGTGATGTAGCAATGAAAGTGATTTTATGGTTGGGGGATCACCACAACATGAAGGACTGTGTGAAAGGGTGGCGGCATTTGGAAGATTGAGAACCGCTAACCTTACCTCTCTCGCTTGATTATTTTCACTCACTGCCATCACATAGATGCCAATTCACAGCGACCCCATAGGACAGGGTAGAACTGTCCTTGTGAGTTTTCAAGATTATCTTTTTTCCTGGAGGTAAAAACCCTGTCTTTCTGGGGGTTTCTAACCAGGGAGTTTGCAGTTAGCAGCTTAGTGCATGTAACTATTATTGCACCAAATCTGTGTCTATAATTTTGGGTTCTGTTCCACAATTTTTACCCCAATCTATCAAAATAATAATAATAATAATAATAATAATAATAAAAAGCCATAGAAACTCACTGCCATTGAGTCAATGGGAGTAGAAACCCTCGTCACTTTCCTGTTGGACTGCTGGTCGTTTGGAACTTGCAAACATGTGGATCGCAATCCAATGCATAAACCGCTGTGCTAAGAAGTTTGTTCTACCCAGGACCTTCTAATGGGACCATTTCAGGGTGGATGATCAGGGAGCCAGGTGACAGCTAGCTATATATAATCTCATGGTTCTGTTGTTTGCATGGTCCACTTGTTGGTTGGATTCATTGTTTCCCTGTGTCTCTCAGCTCTCATTAACCCCTCCCCCCATAGGGACAAACCAATATTTTCACCTTAGAGGAGGTCTGTACAACCTTGACGGAAGTGTTCCAGCTCTACCCCCTCCTTGAATAACACTCTTAAATTGACACTCCATTTAAAAGGCAGCTTTGGCTCCTCAGTGGACTCAAATTGTGTTTCTTTTAAATGTTCTTTGCATTTGGAGAACTGTGGCAGTCATGTGCTTATGTTAGTTTTATGATTGAAATGTAGGGGTGGAGTCTAGCCTGTTAATCTGGAGATAGCCATTGAGTAGCCAATGAGGCCTCCGTGTGGGCATGGCTTTCTCCTGAGACTTCTGGGAAATCTCGCGATATTTCCCTCGTGAAGATGAGAAGCTATGGTCCCCAGTTGTTGGGAGTTAGTCTCAGAGACGATGAATCATGGAACAGACAAGCTGACAGCATTTGAGAAGCTAGAAGAGCCGTCGGAGAGACCACACAGCCTTGCCCTGATGGAGCCAGACCTCTGAAGCTGGAGTGGCATGCTTTTGATGGACCCTGAGCCCTGGAAGTGAGGAGCCATGGGGAGACCCGGGAGCGCCGGGACTCTGCACCCACTGACCTGTGACTTCGTGAGTCAGAAGGACACTTTATAGACTGATATCGGGCGTATGGGTTAATATTGGTCTTATGACTTTGTACTGGACTATATTGGGAGGCTTTCTTAATGTCCTATTTCTCTTATATATAAACCTTTTCCTTATATCAATGTGTGTGTCTATGAAATTTGTTCCTCTAGCCTACCCAGACTGACATAAGAACCAAAAGAATTCTGAGAGGATAAGATCAAGGGTGAATGAGGTAAGATTTCTCAGTGATTTTTTTCCTAATAAACTGCTTATTGGGACATAATTCATGAATCATAAAATTCAGTAGTTCAATCATATCAAGAAGAGTTGTATAATTATCCCACAAACAATTTTAGAACATTTTATTCTTTCTTGTACTCCTTGTTATTAGCTCTCCATTTCCCCTCAACATTCCCTGCCGTACTCCCAAGAAACCATTAATTCAGTTACTATTTCTATAGATTCACTCACTCTGGATTTCATTTACCAAAAGCCTACAAAGAACAACAACAACAAAAGAGAGCCTAAAAAGCTACAACAAATAAAGATTTGTTTTTTAACATTAAAATAGAGAAAAAACACCAGTTGAAAAGAAAACAGAAAATATTAAAGACCAGAACAACTTTAAAATGGGGAAAAGGGATATCAAATAATAAGGTGCTAGAGTTTCCATTGCCAGAATCCACTTTGGAATGCTCGCTGTAAGATAACAAGGCTGTTCACATGCAGGTCTCTGTTCAGACGGATTAACTGGAGGCTCAATCTAGGTGCACTTCACCTTCACTTTTTTTTAAAACTAATGTTAGTTTTAAAAGGGTCAAAAAAGAGAATCAAGGCAGACATTACATTAACCTGACTATGTCTCTTGCAATCGTCTCTACAACACTCTGAATGAGAACAAGGTGCTCACATCCCTTTACTATGATCAGAGGAGATTCACCAGAGCCTTAATCTGTGGAGACCCTGCAAGTGGAAAGTGGATTTCAGACTTCCACTGCCATCTGTAGCCTTCTTCAAACCAGGTGTTTACCATGTAAGCTCTGATTTGCTCAATGACATGCTTGTACAATAGCCTTTGCTACCCTTGAAGAGTGAGCAGGTTGTGATGGGGGAAAAACTCCTTGAGGCAACTATCCTGGCTTTTTTCTTATCAATGCAGTTTTCTATTCTCTTAACATTTCTTTTTCATAAGTTCCTGTAATGACTCCATGTCCTTTGAGAAAATCTAGCAAGATGACCAGTTTAGGACCACATCCTCCCCTGAAATGGAACAAAACAACTGCCAACCTTGAATGTCGCTGGGCCAGAAAATCCCTTGAAGCCATTATTCTGATTGGACTCTTAAAAAAATTATTTTATTGTTAGCAATTTCACTGACATAGAAGTCACATGGCATCCATATGAGTGGTTCAATCACATATATCAGGGTGTGCCACTGTCATCACAATCAATTCCAGGACATCTCTTCTTCCTGGTACTCATTGTTAGCACCTCATTTGCCACCAGCCTCCCCTGCCACGTCCTTTGAATCTGTTAATCCAGGTGTTGTCTCTGTACATTTACCTATGCCGGGCTTCACATACAGAAGAAACAAACCCAAAACACCACAAATGGCCCACCACCCAGGACAGAATGAGACAGAGACATCTCAGTCTAAAACAAGGCAGGCGATACGAAACACTGCCACAATTGTACATTGGATCAGGATGGAGCTTGGGTGACATGGTGTGGTGGTCAAAATGTGACCTACAGCTGCAGGCTCCCCCCACCGCCACCATGCACTCTATTTGATCACAAGGCCATTCTCAACCCTGGGTACCCTGCCTCTGAAAGCACCCTAAGATGCCTAAGACTACCAAGAACACTTGTCTGCTGCCGCCCACTGATCAAAAAGATATGTTCAAGCCTGCTTTGCATGAAATAAAGCTGTGCATGTATGAGCTATAACCGTTGTAGCAATACTCCTTGATACATGCTTATACTGGTGCCCAGAAACTAAGGAGTGGGAACTACTCGGTGCTTGGGTTGTAGGTCGCAGAATTGGCACAGTGTCATTTATCCCATAGGCTGTTCTTCAGAGTGTTCATAGAACTGATTTAGCTTCAAAGAGAGGGGGCACAGAGCCCACCTCTTGGTCAGAAGAGTGCCTGAGCATTTGTGTCTGGTTTCATCTGCCGAAAGTAGTGACCCCCATTTAGATTGACCTACTGGTTCTGTGATAGAGCCAGAGTCTTTTATGTTTAGTTCCCAGCCAGGGCCCCGCACACAGCGCCCCTGAGGCGGGAGACCCTCAGTGGCGTATCCATGCAGATCATGATGGACGAGTTGGCACCGGATCACGAGGTTGCAGCCGGAGTGGGCAACTTTTTCTTCTGTTGTGTGTGGGGAGAGCATGGGTGAGCGCCAACTGGATGATAGCTAGCAACACACTAGTTAAAAAGAATTTAGGAAGCCTTAGGAGTAAATATAGATTTTTGAGCAAAATTGCTCCTACCAGCAGAGCCAAAGAAAGATATGCAATGGTGAAATGATACATCATGACTTTTTTCAGCAGGCATTTTAATGTGTTCCATTCTTTCCCTGGATGGGATAGGAAATATATACTTTGGAGGGAGAACTTTGAGAAGGGTATTTTTATCCTTCTCCTTACATATTTCTTTAGTTGGCAGCCTTCCTGGCAAACTCTCCCAATGAATCAAGCTGATATTTGTTGGGAAGGAGCCATAATCCCATCCCACATTAGCCACGTCTGAGAATGTGGTAGAGACACGAAGGACTCCAGGCTTCAGGTAGGAGAGTGGTTCTGTGCAAGCTCTGCTTCCTTTGGGAATGACAATAGAACTTATTGCCAGAGCACCGACTCTGGAAGTGGGAGAGGTTAGAAGAGTCCATGGTGGAACCTACTGGGAAGTGGGGTTGGTTGGGTGGAGCAATACAATTAAATATGCTGCTTTTTCACCTTCAATCCTAGTTCACGGTACTATTGTTGCCAGGAGGAGTTGGTGAACCGTGATTCCTGAAAAGGCTGAAAGCTTCAGTCCTCTGATTTAAGATACTTGCTTCCTGAGGGAGACTTCGGTTATATCTTGTACATAAAGGACTAACAAAAGTAAGAGCTGAGACCATTATTTTTTATTTGCTGATGTCTGACTGTCAGAGTGGGAGAGGCAGCTGTCAGATTCATTTTCTGTCTTCCTGTGCGTAGCATTACGGCTCTCCACATGTAAGGGAAGGCCTCCAAAAATCTCGTGTGTACACGGGGAATCCAGAACAGACAACCCTTCAGGACCAGTGGTGAGAGTGGTGAGAATGGTGAGAGTGGGAGGGTGGAGGGAAGGTAGGGCAGAAAGGGAGAACTGATTACAAGGATTTACATCTAACTCCCTCCCTGGGGAATAGTCAACAGAAAAGTGGGCTAGGAGAGACATCGGTTAGTGTAAGTCATGGAAAAATAATGATTTATGAATTATCACTGGGGAGGGAGAGGAAAAATGAGGAGCTGATACCCAGGGTTCAAGTTGAAAGAGAATGTTTTGAGAATGATGATGGCAACAAATGTACAAATGTGCTTGACACAATGGATGTATGTTTGGATTGTGATAAGAGTTGTACCCAGCCTCCAATAAAATGATTTAAAAAAAGTCTTGTGTGTGTCCCACTGCAATATGCGAGAGAGGCATGTCACAGGCAGGAAAGTTAGGTACTATAGTCTGAAGCCTGGGTTCAGATTCTGCTTCTGCCTTTTAATGTCTGTGGAAACTAAGGTTACTTAACTTTTTTTGCGACTCAGTATCTTTCACTTTAAAAGGGAAAGGAAAATATCAGTCACTTTTAGAATAACTATCAAATGTGTTATCATATGGACAATGTGTTATGAAATTGATTGCTACTCACAGTAATGATTAAAAAAAACAAAGTGGAGATTTGAAAACATTTGATGAATGAATTCTGTATATATTTTACTTTGAAGGACATATTTAAAGCAGGTAGTGCCCACAACAGGAAAAAGTGTTTTCAAACACCGGGGAAATGATTATGGATTTAATGAAGTGATTTCAGACCTTACTGTGATCAGTTCAGCTAATTTGGACCAGTGGCCTTTGAGAAGCCCTCTCTCAGAACCCTCCAGGAAATCAATTGGAGATGACTGTACATGAATTGTTTAGGGTGACAGTCACACTTTATGAGTTAACTCTGGGGCTGGTGCCCTTGTACTGCCATAGGAGAGAGGCAAGAATGCATGCCAGACAATTGGAACCATAGGATCTTTGGGAAAACTGCAAATTTTTCTGTGTCTATGTGTTAGTTTTGTTCTTTAAGAGCACCTTCTATCTAGACTTGCAAAAGGAGGAGGGATGCCTTTGAATGGTATTGGATATTTTTGCATGCACAGTGTGATTGCTTTGGTAGCAGGGGTGGGAACTTGTGAGGCAGAACAATTACAGAGAGGCAAAAAGTCCATTGAGTTCCATCTTAGGAAATGATAGCATTGGAAGCAAGAGTAGTTATTGTGGAATATTTCGTCAGAGAGGAGTAAGCCCAGTGCACTGTTGGGTAGGCTTGGTTTCATGAGGGTCAAGTCATGGGTGGGTCTTCATGTAGGAAGAGCATGTACTGCTAGCCCAGAGATGAACCTGCCATGTATCTAGACAGGGCAGGCAGAGGCCATCATTATTTTGAATTGTTCAATCGGGTCTCTGTGTGTGTCTCTTAAGGTCATTGGTAATCAGCCAATGACTCAGCTTTGGCTTTTTGTGTTGGAGGACACAGATTGTAAGAGTCCCCCCACCCCACCACATCTGCTTCCCTCCACTGCCAATTTATTTAAGTATTTATTTTAAAATAATTTTATTGGGGGTTCATACAACTCTTATCACAATCAATACATACTTTTATTGTATACAAACCACATTTGTACATTTGTTGCCCTCATCATTCTCAAAATATTCCCCTTCTACTTAAGCTCTTTGAATCAGCTCCTCATATTTCCCTTCCTTTCCCATTCCCCTTCTCTCATGAAACCTCCATAACTTACAAATTATGATTAATTTGTCATATCGTACACTGTCCGATGTGTCCCTTCACCAACTTCCCTGTTGTCTGTACCTCAGGGAGGAGGTTATATGTAGATCCCTACATATACTCCACTTCCCTTCACCATCCCAGTATCACCACTCTCACCACTGGTCCTGAAGGGATCCTCTGTCCTGAATTCCCCATACTTCCGGCTTCTATCTGTACCAGTGTCTATCCCCTAGTCCAGCCAGATTTGTAAGAATTGAGATCATGATAGTGGGTGGGATAAAGCATTTAAGAGCTAGAGGAAAGTTGCATATTTCATTGTTGCTACACTGTACATTGACTGACCTGTTTCCTCCTTGCGATCCTTTTCTCAGAGGATGTCCAATTGCCTTCTGGGAAATTAGCTTTGGGTCCCCAATCTGTACTCCCCCTCATTTATCAGCCAATTTATTTTTTTAAAAGATTACATGTTATAACTCTTAAGTATCTCATGAAGAGATTATTGAACTAAACTTACAAATGGCCTTTCAAAACCCCTGTAAGTGACAAGACATTTATTTCTGGCCAGGGAAGTTACTGATGCAGCCTGCATTTGGCAGGGGGTGGGGTAGGGTGGCACATGATGGGGGGGCACCCTTCTGTCCCGCATGTTCTTCTCTTCCTGGTCATTTGCCTCAGGGACCAGAAGCATCTCAGTGGGACATAGGCAGTGTTCTATCATAATCTTCCCTAACTTCCCACCTATCTAAATGAGGGGAGGTTGGAGGACAGTCTAAGAAAACTGTTTCCAGATTAAACTTCTCCTCAGAAAGATTTTACGTCTGTCCATGGGCACTTTGAAGAACCATGGGACCTTGGTGTTAGTCCTTGATTAAGCTGCTAACCAGAAGACCAGCAGCTCAAGTGCAACTTCTGTTGGTTTCACAGCCTGTAAATCTTTATGGAAGCAGAAAGTTTTACCTTTCTCCTTTAGAATGGCTGGTGAGCTCAAACTGCCGACCTTGTGGATAGCAGCCCATCATGTTAACCCACTATGCCACCAGCCTTGGAAACAGTTTCTACTTTGACCTATAGGGTGGATGTAAGTCAGACTTAGACAGGGATGGTTCATATGTGGTCACAGGTTCATTTCCATGGTGGGTCTGTGGTGTGACTGCTGTACTCAGTAGTCTGTGTCCAGCCTCTGACTCTGTCAGCCAGTACACACATTTGCTCCCTTAAAATTCAGCACCCACTTTGAGGCAAATTGCTAGCATGAGGACCCACTGTTCTCAAAATGAACTCCTCTGTTGAACTCTGTAGAGATTTGAAAGCAGAGATAGGGAAGTGAGGGATTAGAATGAATTTTTAAAAGAGTCAGTGGACTATTTCTCATTATGAAGAGAAATATTTATTGAGTGAATGGCGATTTCATAATTTCCTCCCCACAAACAGAACTTGAAACCTAAACCTACTGTCACTGAGTCAATTCCAGTTCATAGTATTCCTCCTTAGCGTTTTTGAGGCCATAAATCTTTTTGGAGCAGAAAGCCTCCACTTTATCCCACTGTGTGGTTCATGGGTTTGAACCACTGACCTGTGGTTAACAGTTAAACACTTAAACACAACAGTGCCACTAAGTCTCCTACTTGTAATAGTAGTGCTTTTATAAATGGAAATTTCAGAGAAAAGTAATGTGTCAATATATTACAATTTATCAAGTTTAGAGTAAGTCCTAAAACTCAAGTTTTTCTATGTGTAGAAGCCTTCATACACAATTCAGAAAACTGTTTGGCAAATATTACTTTAATCTCTCTCACCTACTGCTATCAATTCTGACTCATGGTGATCCTCTAGGACAGAGCAAATCTGGTCCAGGATGTCTTCAAGGCTGTATATATATCTTTACTGATGTAGACTCCAAAATCTTTCTCCCTTAGAGTGCCTCATAGACTTGAACTGCTTGCTCACCTTTCAGTTAGTGGCCAAACACTTAAGTACAGCTCTATGAAGCCACTAAGATATCATTTGCAAGGACATACATATTATTTTATGGCCAAACAGATTTTCACCATGTGGGTCTCACTCATGAGTCAACCCCGGCATAATGGAACAAAATTTTGCCTGGGCTTGCGTCATCCTCATAATCATTGGTATGCTCAAACTCATTGTTATGGCCACTGTGTACTTTGAAGACCTTCGAAAAGAGGAATTCTCTAGAGAAGCAAAACCAGTGAAGCGCATACAAGCATATAAAAGTATATATAGCAAGGAAATGGCTTATATGTTTGTAGAGGCAGGCAATTTACCTGTCCTGAATTAGATGATACTGGAGGCTTCTCTGGCCCATGTAGCAATAGAAGCTGATTAACCCGAGATTGACAGTTTAAATGGCAGACAGGCTTCTCATGCAGAGGTGAATGCATCCAAGGTAGACTAAAATCCAAAGAGCTGGAAGTCATATGACAATCCAGGTGCAGGATCCAGTGCCAACAAAAAGCAAGGAAACACTTCCCCAGCATCCACTTATATTGGAGGCTGGCCATACTCAAAGAAAACATCCTTTCTTTTGAGTGACTGTTCATAACGGATCTCATCCTAGAAGTGGTTACATTTTGTTAGCTATTATCATACAGTATTGCTACATCTTAAGGGCTAAGGCACTGAGAATTTTGGCCCAAATAAATTGACACAGAACCTTAGCTACCACAGATGCTTTACTGATCAACATTCTTGGTTTCCATTGGCTTATTTTAAAAGTAGATCAAGAGACCTTTCTAGTCTGTGCTGGTCTGGAAGATTTGCTGAGGGCTATCATGATAGGTGCTTCACTTGCTATTTGAAATACTGGTGGGATAACTTACAGCAACACAGTATAACAGACTGACAGGTGGCAGTAGAAATTGATATTATTCTTTATTGATTTTAAACCTTTATTCTCTCCTCATAAGGGGTCATATTTGGGCAGAGAACTACATTTTGGCAAATCCTGAAAACCGGAAGGATCAAGGATTAACTCTGGATTAAGAGATTGTAGATAAAAAATTGATCTTGTTGGTATGGGGAGCTCCTGAAACACAAAATCAGTTGTCTGCAGTACCCACCAGCTCCAAAAGGGGTCCAAGGAGGAGAGGAGAAAGCAATACACTTTCTTCTTTTGAATTTTTCATTTCAGAACCCAAAATGAGACTTAAATGAAATCCACAGGCCTTGCTGGAGTGGGTTCCTCGGTGATAACAGTAGAAAGCAGACCGTCATTTGCAGGCAGGCCCTCCATGCAGCATGAAGGGCAGGTCTGTAGGTGTGCTAAAAGAACTGCTGTTTTGAAAAGAGACATGCGAAGAAGGCAAATAGCGTGGCTGCTACGTGTGAGGCCGTGTGCTAACGTGCCGCTGATGCAGAACAGCGGAGAGCATGGCTTTTGATCCTTCGGAGGCGAGAGGGAAGGAGTGGCTCTGAAAACCAGAAGGAAACTCGCTTGAAACCTCATGTAGATTTTGCATTTCTAAGCATTTTGCCCCCTGTGACCTAATTATGTCACTTGCAAACCTCAACACTTTGTACCTACACATGAATGCCACACAGCCTCTGGGCTTTGCAGTGAAATTTCTCACAATGTGAATTTTCAATCTCTGCTCTACGTGAGCAGATAACATGACTCATTTTACTCAAATGGTGAAATGGAAACTTTAAAATTCGTTTTCTTGCCTTGATAATTTTTCCCCTCATCTCCACCTTCCTTTATATTGCCTTTCCCTTCACCCAAGTAAATATATGCCTACTCACTAGTTGGTGTTTTATCTTCCCCATACTGTCCTTGTGTAGAGCAGGAGTCACTGCCTGGCCCTTCACCGCCTTCACAATTGTTGCAATGTTTGAACCCATCGTTGTGTCAGCAGTGTGAGTTCATCTTGCTGAGGGCCGGCCTCTTTCTGGCTGCCCTTCTACTCTCCCAAACATGATCTATCTTTTCTCGGACTGTTTTCTCCTGATAGCTTGTCCAAAGTGCCTGAGAGGGATGTTACCATCCTCAATTCTAAGGAACATTCTCACTGCACTTTCTCCCAGGCAGATTTGCTTATTCTTCTGGAAGTCTGTAGTATTTTCAGGGTTCTTTGGTGACCCCATAATTCAAATGCATCAGTTCTTTTTAGGTCTTCCTCATTCAATGTTCAACTTTCATATGCACATGAAGTGATTACTGGTTTAGTTCAGGCATATCTTAATTCTCAAAGTAACATTCTTGCTCTTCGACATTTTAAGGTTTGTGCTGCAGATCTGTCCATTGCGATGCAGCATTTGATTTTTGACTACTGTTTCCATGACCATTGATTATGGATCCAAGCAATTGAAATTGTTGACAGCTTCCATCGTTTCTATATGATGTTATCTAATGTACAGTTGTGAGGACTTGTGTTTTCCTTAAATTGAAGTGAAATCCATGTGGAAAGCTACAGTCTCTGATCTTCATTGGTGAATCTTTCAAGTCCTGCTCACAAGGTTGTGTCATTTGCATACCTAAGGTTGCCAATAAGCCTTTCTCCAACCCTAATGCTGTCTTCTTCTTCATATAGTCCAGCTTCTTAGATTATGTGTGCAGCATATAGTTTGTGTAATTATGATGAAAGCTTAGAACCTTGATGTATATCTTGTTTTACTCTTATTCTATTCTAATGACTACCTTTTCATACATGCACAGATTCTACATGAGCACAATAAAATTTTCTGGTAACCTTCAAATAATGAGTCTTTTTGCACACAAATCTTTTCTAGGATTGGTCTAATAAAATATTTGTCCTTTTGTGACTTTGATTCAGCATAGCGTTTCCTAGGTTCATGCATGTTAGGAGGCACTATGCTGATTCACATATTTTAAAAAACCTTTTGTAGTATTATATGTATTACAATAGTTTGTTTACCCATTAATCCCTTGGTAGGCACTTACGTTGTTAACATTTTCTTGCTATTGAGAGTAGTATTTAATGATCATGATGTGCAGTGTAATTGTGTTATGGCTCTTATTTCTCTAGACCAGAGGTGCTCAATACATTGATCTCAATCTACTAGTCCATCGTAAATGTAGTGTGGGTAGATCACATGGCTAAAAAAATAGACGTAAGCCTATAATCAATCCCATCACTTAATTGACAGACGTGCAGCCAATTAGTTGCAATCTTAGGTGTTAACACATACACAAACAACTGTACTGAGTATAGCAAAACTGACAAGCTAAGTAATTGCCTATCTTTAGACCTTGTTTTTTTTTTCTCTTAAGTATTAGAAAGGGTATTAAAGTTAGTGGGGGAGCTGGACCAAGTAAGAAGGCAAAAATGTAGCACTTTCATATGGAATGGGAGATTTTGACACTACAAGCTGACATTCAGCTGAAGTCCAGAACACACGAACAGTTCTGGAACTTACTCGCAGAGGAAAAGTACCCAAACATGAGAAAACGTGCTGCCTCCTTGCCTGCATTATTCAGCTCTACTTATTTATATGATTTTGATCTTTTCTTACATGAAGATCAAATCCAAGTACTGTTCTATAATGACTGATGGTCATTTGGAAGTGTGCTGTCAGCTGGCTCTCAGCAGCTATTGTCCAATTATGCATCCCTGGCTCATTCCATTCAGTGCAACTCATCAGAGTAAACTCAGGTAATGGCAAAAAATGTACATAGTTAATTGTGTTGTGTTGTGCAATATGGACTCATGTGGTTATGCAAGGTACATAAGCATCCTTTGTACATGTAGAAAATTCTCAATGTAATAAATAAGTAAAGAAAAATAAATACATCTTTTGCATTTTTGTAGTTGGTTGATCATTTGACCTGATCATTTTATAAGTAGCACACTTGCTGAAAAACTGTGAGCATCCCTGCTTTTGAGGGTGTATAAAACACTACTGTAAGAAAAGACCTACATAAATGGAAAAATAAATCATGTTCATGAATAGGAGCATTTAATGTTGTGAAAAATGTTAATAGGTACCTCAAACAAACTATAAATGTATTCTTCATTCACATTTCATCATCATTTTTTAAAGTGTTGGAAAATGAATCACCAACTTTAAATGGGAAAAAAAACAAGCAAAGCACTACTAAAGAAGTACAGATTAGGAGATCTCCCACTTTCTGATTTTAAAGCCCCTTATACAGCTATGGTCATCAAACCTGGTACTGGTACAGTGAGAGACAAATAGACCAACGGACCAGAATGGAGAATCCAGAAATAAATTCACCTACCTACGGACAGCTGATCCTTGACAGTGGATGAAGCACATTAAATGGGCTTAGATAGTCTCTTTAACAAGGTATACTGACAAAACTGGCCATCCACTTACATAAAAATGAACTCATTTATTTTTGTTTTATTTGCATAAAAATGAATGTGTATCTGTATCTCTCACCATATATAAAAATGAATTCAAGAATGATCAAAGACCTAGATTTAAAACCTAAAACTATCAAAGAAAAAATAAGAGTAAATGTGTAGGTTTTAATACATGACATAAATATTCTGTCAAACATAACCTAAAACACAAATAGCAGAGAGTACAAAGCAGATGTCTGAGACTTCCTGAAAATTAAATGTTTATGTGAATCAAAATATTTACCAGTATCTAAAATTTACAGAACATTTCAACACCTCAACAGACACACAAGCTATTTAATTAGAGAGAGAGAGAAAAATGAATGGACACTTCACTAAAGAAGGTATTCAGACTGCTAACAAACATATGAAAAAATGTTCATGATAATTAGCTATTAAGATAAATGCAAATTAGAACAATGAGATATCATCTCACCCTAGAATTAGCAAATTTTAAAACAAGACAGAAAGCAAGTTCTGTAGAGGGTGTGAGGAGAGAGGGGACCTTCACACACTGCTGGTGGGACTGCAGACTGATGTTAGTGTAGTATGGTACGTTCTTAAAAAGTTGGAAATAGAAATGCCATATGAACCAATTGCTCTATTGTTTAATTTTAAGAAAATTTCAGTGTACATTAAGAGTCAAAGATTAATTTAGGGCAATAATTTCAGAGAGCCACTAAACAAATTTTTTATAAATTGTTATTTTTATAATTTTATAAATTATAAATTTATAAATTATTATTTCCACCTACAATGGATAAGACTCCAATCTCCCCTTATATTTGTTAGCATTTTATGGATTTTCAATTTTAAGCACTTCAGTGGGAGTGAAATAGTATCTTACTATGTGTAAATATAAAGTTGACAGTTTCCCAGACTTATATTCACATGTGATACAATTCAATAATTTAGACATTAAAAGAAATTGTGCAACCATCACCACAATCAATTTTAGAATGTGGCTATTGTTTCAGTTGTCTAGTGTTTCTATAATAGAAATACCACAAGTGACTAGCTTGCACAAACAAATTTAGTCTCTCAGTGGAGGGCGGTGAGAAGTCCAGCTGCAAGAGAAGACTTTCTTACTTGGCCCTGAGAGGGGAGATCTTGGATATTAACCCTCACATGACTGTAGGACTTTTTTTTACTGCCAGGACTTGGAGTCCAAAGAACATGTCCCATTCCTGGGTTATCTTTTTTGGTGGTAGGGGGTCCCACAGCTCTTTGTTCATTTCTTTAATTCTTTTTTTTCAAAAGAGAGATTCAAAACAACCTAATCCTCCTGAATACAACTGCTTCAAATCCTGCCTCATTAACATCATAGAGGTTGGAATTTACAATATTTAGGATAATTGATCAGATCACAAAATGGGGAATAATTACATTATAGCTGTGTTAGTCTAGGTAGACTAACGGAAAAACTCATAAGCACGCATATGTGTATAAGAGGGTATATAAAGGGTATAAGAGGGTATGTGTATAAGAGGGTATATAAAGGGTTATATAAAGGGTAACTGTACACTAAGAGAGCATCCCATTCCAGTCCAGATTAAGTCTGATATTAGCCCATATGTCTGCCAGCAGTCTACAAAGTCCTTCAGACTCACGAATCACATGCAATGACGCCAAATGCAGGCCGATCACAAGCTAGTGGGTAGAAAGTCTTTGGATCCAGTGGTGTTGAAAACATATCAGCTCTGGCAGGAAAGTCTTCACGTGGCTTCTCTAGTTCCAAGTTTCTTGCTGCATCAGTTAGGTCTATGTGGCTTCTCCTCAGGCATGTCTCGAAGGAAGCCAGTCTTGTCAGTCTAGTCTCAGGCAGCAAGTGAAGTCAGTAGAAAGTCTCCAAGAAAGTGGACTGAGAGAGATAGTGTCTCCGCTCAAGAAGGAGTTACCACATTTCCCAGAATTCTCAGGACAAGGCCATGCCCACACAAAGGTCTCATTGGCTGTCTTCAGATTGACAGGTTAGACTCCACTCCTCCACTCTTAAATTTCAAATTGATACCAGATTAGGTGACGGCCACAATAGCCTAGCCAAACTGATACATTTGTGGGAGAAGGACATTTTGTGGGAGAATCAATGGAACCTCTTAAAACGATGACAACTATTCATGTCCTTTGCTCATTTTATGATTGGACTATTTGTCTTAAGTTGCTGAATTCTTATATATAATTTTTGGTTACTAGATTTTTGTCAGACATATGGTTTTCCAAGATTTTCATCTTATTGGTAGCTTGTCTTTTGCATTATGATCTTTTGCAAAATCATTTGATGAGTAAATTAATTTTTTTACAAAGTCCTATTTATTTACTTTGTCTTTTGCTGTTTATGTATTTATTATTGTTAAATAACCCATTGTTTGAAGGTGGAATGGACAGAATTTCCCCTACTTATTCTTCTAAGGATTTTTTATGCTTGTAATTTGCACAGAGAGTGCAAATTTTAACCCGTTTTAAATTTGATTGTGTGCATTATGTTTGGCCTGGATTCTGTTTTGATTTTCTGCAAGTGGAGACGCACTTTCTCCCATAGTATTTATTGAAGAGATTCATCTTTGTCCATTGAATGGACTTAAAATCCTTGCCAAAAGTCAGTTGACTATCGATGTGTGGATTTTTAAAAATGGATATTCTATTCTTTTCCACTCATGGATGTGTTTGTTGTTATACCAGTACCAGACTGTTTTGATTATATTTTCTGTAGAATATGTGTAAGGAACCCTGGTGGCACAGTGGGTTAAGCATCAGACTGCTAACCCAAAGGTCAGAACCCACTTGCTTCTTGGCAGAAGAAAGATGAGGTCTCCTACCATAAATATTTATACTCTCTGAAACTCCAGGGAGCAGTTCTACTCTGTCCCTAAGACCTCTGTGAGTTAGAATCAACTGTCATGGCTGAGTTTGGGTTTTGGTTTTATAATATGTTTCAAAGGCAGGTAGTGTGAGTCTTCCTACTTTGTCCTCTGTTAATGTTGTCTTAGTTATTCAGACCCTCTGCCATTCCATATACAGTTGAGAATTGATTATTCTCTTTCTCGAAAGAAGGCTGTGGAGATGTTGCCTCTACATTTTGGTGTGGTATCGACATGTTATCAATTGTTAGGCCATACAATCCATGAACCTGGAACATTTTTTACTTAAGTCTGCTTTAATCTCTTTGAGTAGTGTTTTATAATCTTCACTCAATAAATCTTTAATGCCCTGTTTAGATTTACTAGGTATTTTATTTTCTTAGATGCTATTGTAAACTAAATTGTTTCTCTACTTTCCTTTTTGAATTTTATATTGTGGGTGTATAGAAACTGAAGTGGCTGGTGTCTTTTGACTTCATTCCTTGAGACTTTGCCAAATTTTTCTGTTAGCTCTGGACATTTTCTTGGGACCTCTGGGATTTTTCTGTGTATGGGATCATATTATCCTCACATGCTCTTCTCTCGAATCAGATGGATTTAGCTACTCAGTACTGTTGAGGAGAACCTTCTCAGGTCACCACAGTAGTGCCAGGCCTTTTACCACATGGAATGGAACAGATCAGCATATAAGTCTCTGCACAGGTAAACAAATTCTAAAGGAATGTCTCCTAGGGACTGAGTCTTATATACTGGGTTGTTTCTTCTTAAAGTCACTAATCAGCCAATCCTGCAAATCCTTCTTCCTTACCTGACGGGTAGGGAGAGAAATCAGGGCAAGCATGAACTTTAGGGAATGCAGTATGAGGAGACCTGGACATCTGTTCCCACCAATCCAACGGAATGTTAGGTATTTTACAATAACGACTTCATTTACTCTTCACACCTTATCGCCATTTACAGATGAGGCAACTGAAGCTTAAGCTGTCCATTCAAGATCATTGTGGTTGGCGTGGTGAAAGCATAATGGGCATTTGATATCAATCACATGTTCCTCTTTTTTGTTTATAAAGCAATGGATGGGCAATGGGGGATAATTTCATTTATTTATATATGCGATAGACATGAGAACATCTGTTTTTAATGATGGAATGCTGAAGGAACGGTGTGGGGACTACATCTGACCTCCCTCAGCTTCAGTGGGGAACAGGAGAGTTCAAGCATACACTCCACAGTCGTATCTCCACCCTCCACCCTCCTTTATCTGATTCAGACACCACTGTCCCACCTGGAGTACCATCCATTGATTGCAGTGTCCACATGGATAGAGTTCTTTGGCCCAGGTGTGTGTCTCTGGTCCTTAGCCCCACTGTCTGTGCTCTCTGCCATGCTTAGAAAGTGTCACAGAGCTCCTGCTCAGAGGCATTCTGCTTTACGCATTCTCTGAACCAGGACCATCTTGGTATGGCTCTTCGCTCGGTCTCATGGTCCCAGCAGCTGTGCCTTGGCTGCCTGTCCATGCAGGGATCTCAAGTCTGTTTCACTCTTGACTCTTATTTCATTGAATTTAGTTCTGGAAATGGTTTTGTTTCATTTTTATTTCTGAGGGCCTGAGTGCTGTGGCCACTCAAGTCATCTTTGGGTGTGTTTGCTGTTTCCCATTTTCCTGGAGGTTGCCGCCTATGGGCTTGCTGCAAAGGTGGCAGCCATATTGTACAGACATACATGTGTTAGTTTCCCTGATGGAAAGTTCTATTCTCTACATATAACGATTTGTTTTAAAGGCATTATTTTAAAGGCTTTTGAGGAATAAGTAACTTCCTTTAAAGTGGAAATCATCCAAAATCATACAGGGCCTGTTCTAATTTTTTCTCATATCTGCTTGCTCTTATAATATTACAGAATAAAAGTGAGAGTGTCATACAAATATGCCATATTCTTAGGTAGAATTTTATAGATTGTTTTTGGAAACAGTGGGATCTTCCGGAGGAATGTAGTTTTTATTTTTCTGGTGCCTCCTTAGACGGTTCACAGCACAATGCATGCTCTCTCATTCAGGTGACTGTGGATGCACACTTGTGCACACAATTTTTATATTTCATATATCTCCCCTCTCACCTTGGCATAACCCAGCAGCTACAATGATGCAAGCAGTGGCAGACCACGCTCTTTACACGTAGGACCAACCATTCCAAGTGCAGTGTTCTTTCCTTTGTTTCCTGTCTCGTCCCTTCAACCCAACTTCCGGTCTCTACCCCCATCTCCCACCCCATCTTGCCCCAGACCTCACAATGATTGGTTTCCAGCCTCTTTTCATGCCTGACAGCCCTGCACTGACCTTCAAAGCGCTCTTCTTCCTCCAGAGTGACAGGCAAAGTTCTCAGGCTGGTCTGAGGTTCCTTCTACGTAGATCTTTTTTCCTTACAAAAAACTTTCAGTGATGTCGACTTGGATCACTTCCAATGTTACCCCTGTCTAATAGTCATACAAGAGGGCTTCAAAAAATTGTGAAAAAATGGAATTGAAAGACAATGAAATTCCAGAAACTGTTTTTTTTTTTTTTTTTGGTTAAGATAATTTTCTTGGGAGCTATTACAGCTCTTATAACAATCCATACATCAATTGTATCAAGCGTATTTGTATATATGTTGTCATCATTATTTTCTAAACATTTGCTTTCTATCTGAGCCCTTGGTAACAGCCCCTCCCCCCACAACCCCCCCCCCCAAATATTCAGGAACTTTTGGAGCTCTCCTTGTATATCAGTGTCTTTCTATTTATCCCTTCTTGTAGGTGATGGGATCAGGATTTATAGCACCTACTTTTGGGGGGACACAATTACATCCACAATAAGGGCCACAAGCAAGAGTATGTGCACAGCCCTGGGAAGGTTGTAAAGGCCAGAAAATGGTTCTGTCCTAGAATCCAGCCTGTTTTGGACTTCTGATTTTGGAACTATGACATAATGAACTTATGTTGTTTTAAGTCACAAATTTTGTGGTGAATTATTATTGCACAACAGGAGCTATATAATAAAGAGAGAAAATAAAGCTGTGTTGCTATTGTTATTGTTGCTTCCACAACAGCTGTTATTATTATCACTGTTGGGATGACTTAGAGACATCACTTAGCCTTACTTGAGTATGAGCACCGCATCATACCTCCCTGAGTCCTTATCTGAGCCATGAACCCTATGCAGAGTGTTAAAGCCAATGGACCCATCTCATAGTATGCAAAATACAAAATTAATAGGATAACAAAGGAAATCAATGATACTGTGTGTTAGTCCAGGTACACTAGAGGAACAAATTTATAGACACGCATACAGATATAAGGGAATGGTTTATATACAAAAGGAATGGAACACTGAGAAAGCATCCCAACCCAGTCCAACCCAAAGACATAAGTCCAATATTAACCCATATGCCCAATCCCAGTCTATAATGTCTCCTTCCAACATTAGGAGTCGGAAGAAGTCACAGGCCAGTGGGTGCAGTGTCCTGGCGCCGGCAGGGGTCTCCCCATGGCTCCTTGATTCCAGGGCTCAGGGTCCATCAATAGCATACCGTGGTGGCAGAAGCAACTCATCACTGGCAGGGGTCCCCACGTGGCCTCTCCAGCTTCAGAGGTCTGGCTCCATTGGGCAAAGCTGTGTGGCTTCTCCTCTGGCTCCTCAGACGCTGCCTTCTTGTCTTATCTGTGATTCATCGTCTCTGAGACTAACTCCCAACAACTGGGGGAGATAGCTTCTCATCTTCATGAGGGAAATATCGTAAGATTTTCCAGACATATCAGGCGAAAGCCATGCCCACACAGAGGCCCCATTGACTACTCAATGGCTATCTTCAAACATCTCAGTCATGAAATTAACATAAGCACATGACCACCACATACTGAGATACACTTATCAAAAATACATACTGTCATAGAGTACTATATATACTATATGCAATTTTTTGGAAACTCATACTGCTCTTACAATCCATAAGTACATCCATGTGTTAAACCTATTTGTGTATTTGTTGCCATACCATTTTCAAAACATTTTCTTTCTTCTTGAGCCCTTGGTATCAGCTCATTTAACCTCCCTCTAACACCTGCACTCTCTCTCCCTCATGAACCATTAAGGGGAAGAAGCATTAAGGAACTAGAGGAAAGTTGTATGTTTCAACAGTGCTATACTGCACCCTGACTGGATCATCTTCCTTGTGACCCTTCTGTGAGGGGATGTCCAATTGTCTACAGATGGGCTTTGCGTCTCCACTCCACACTCCCCTCATTTACAATGACAAGATTTTTTTTGTTCTGGGTCTTTGATGCCTGGTACCTGATCCCATCGAAACCTCATGATTGCACATCCTTGTAGGATTTATTGCTTCTCGGCTAGATGGCCGCTTGTTTATCTTTAAGCCTTTATGACCCCAGATGTCATATCTGTTGATAGCAGAGCACCATAAGTATTCTTCACTACATTTGCTTATATATCCATTTTGTCTTCAGTGATCGTTTTGGGAATGTGAGCACCACAGAATGCCAAGTTATTAGAAAAAAGTGTTTTTGTGTTGGGGGAGTACTTGAGTCAAGGCCCAATGTCCATCTGCTACCTTAATACTAGACCTATAAATATATGTACATAGATCTATTTCCCTATGGTTATATATAAACATATTTACATATGTACATGCCAGTATTTAGACATCTATAACTGCTCCTTGCCCCCTATTCTTTCCTCCATTTCCTTTTATTTTTCTCTTGTCCTTTATTCTAGTTTCAGTAATTCCTCTTGGTGACATTGCACTTGATCAAGTCCTACCAGGCATCCTATGTCCTCCTTGCCATCCATTTTAGATTACTTTTTGTTCCCTTGTCCCTGGGTTTGTTAACACCCACTTCCTTTACCCCACCTCCCCCACTCCCATGCCCTCTCTCCCCCTCCACCCTTGTTCCCATTTTCTCCTCTAGATTATTTATCCTGCCTATCTTAACTAGATAGACATGCAGAGACATTACTAAGCACAAAACAAGACACAGCAAAACCAAACAACAAAAGAAAAGAAAAGAACAACAACAAAAAACAATAAAAGAAAAGTCTATAAATAGTTCAAGATTTGTTTGTTGACATTTAGGAGTGTTTTCTGAGTCTGATAGGGTACCATACCCAGCCTCCAAAGTTTATTTTTGGTATTCTTTGCTTTGCGGGCCTTGCTGTTCTGTTACACTGCCCTTAGTGTTTCACTCCAATGTAATGGGGCCAGATGAGGCACAATTCCTACACTGTGCCTCCAGTGTTGTCCCTGGAAGAGGTATTGGTCAATGCGGGTTGTCATGTCTGGTGGTGGGGCTGGCCCTATGGTTCACTCTTAGCATTGTCTGCTCCGAGCAGGAATATCTTCCTCAGGGTTCAATGGGCCAGGAAGTGTTCCTCTCTCTCCTTTGGTTTTTGCTCCTATAAGCTCTGATCTAGATGTGTCCTTCTCTCTGAATGGTAGCTTCAGTGCTGTCCTCCAAAGTGAATTCTTCTGGGAAGAGGGAGCTGTCCTCATGGTCGGGATTGAGGCGGCCCTCAGACCTCTTTATTGGCTTCCTGCTTCCTGCTGGTATACTGCATTCACAACTTGGTGCGCCAGGTTCAAGTCTGGTCCCTCTCTACCTCTCCTGCGGAAATATGGACAACATCCTCCTCTTCAGTGCGTTAGTGCCCTGTTCCCCATATTTTTCTTCTTTCTTTTCCCCTTATTTTTAGTTGGTTACCCTATGTGTCTCTGGCTTGGGTTTGACCCCTGCCATACCACCTTGACCTCATCCTAGGTATGTATGTATACAGTAGCTTTCCCCCTAAGCCCCTTTTGAATTCTTAAGTTTGCCTTAGTAGACTCATGCTGTACTTGTCCTTTTGTGCTTGGCTTACTTTGCTTAGCATAATTCCCTCTAGTTCTTCCCATGTGAAAATGAGCTTCGTGCATTCATCATTATTATTTTTTTGTGGACATCACTGCCCTCTGGTGGTCGTGGGAGCCACCCAGTCCTGCTTCTGAGAGCAGGCACTGGATTTGAACCGCCAAGCCCGCGGGCTGCAGTCCTGCACTGAACCACTTACGCCACCGGGGCTCAGCCCTATCATTATTTTTAAAGGATGCATAGTACTGCACTGTATTTATGTACCATTTTTTGGGATCCATTTGTCAGTTGATGAAAATTTGGGTTATTTTCAATCCTTGCAATTACAAACTGTCCTACGATGAACATTAGCACAGATGTCTGGCCTGGGTTTGTTTCTTGCCTCTTTTGAGTCTATGCCCAGTAGGGGGATTGCTGGGTCTTATGGTTGCTGGATTTCCATCTGTTTTAGATATTGCCAAATCAATTTCCATAGTGGCTGTACATACCTACAGTTCTATCAGCAGTGGATGAGTTTCTATCCCACCACAGCCCCTCCAACACTTGTTGCTTTCTGGTTTTTTTAATTGGGCTATCTTTGAGGGTGTTAGGTGGTATCTCATAGTTGTTTTAATTTGCAGTTCTCTTATGGCTAATGATCGGGAGCATTTTCTCACATGTTTATTGGCCATTTGGATTTCTGCCTCTGTGAAACTTCTTTTCACGTCTTTTGCCCTTCTCCTCAGTGGGCAATTAGTTCTTTTCTATTTGGAAGCTAGCTTAGTACTCTAGATTTTATTAACAAGACCTTTGTCTGATGTGTCATTGCTACGATGTCCATGGGCTCCCTTATACACTCTTGCTGAATTCTTTCCGTGTGCTAATGATTTTACTTCTGGGTTTTCAGTTCTTTTCCATTTGTTGGAGTGTCTGCCATTACACCCGTACCATGTGGTTTTGACCACTCCCACTTTGTCCTTCTTCTTGAGGAATTCTCTGGTAATTTTGGGCTTCTTCCCTCTCCAGATGCAGTTGGTAATCAGGTTTTCTAATTTTTTGAAAAAAGATGTTGGTATTTTTAATGGGATAGCATTAAGCTCATATAGTGACTTGGTCAGAACTGATCTCTTTCCTATATTGAGTCTTCCAATCTATGAACATGGGATATTCTTCCATTTTTTTGAGGTCCTTCTTGGTTTCTTGTTATAATGTTCTGTAATTTTCTTCATACAAATCTTTTGGGTTTTGTTTTACTCAGTTATATCCCTAGATATTTCGATTTGTGCTTGGCTATTGTGAAAGGTACTAACTTTTACTGTGGTCTTGTCTGATGTGTATAGCAGCCCAATCGACTTCTGTTTGTTGACCTTATATCCTGCCCCTTTCCCATATTCCTCTTTTGCTTCCAGACTCCCCATGTGAAGCTTTTGGGATTTTCCATATATAAAATCATATCATCTGAGAATAGAAATAGTTTTTACCTCTTCCTTCCTCAGGTGAAGACCTTTAATTCCTTTCTTTCTTTCTTTTTCTTTCTTTTGCCTTATGCTGTTAGTTAAGACCTCCGGTACAATGTTAAATAAGAGTGGGGACAAGGGGCATTCTTGTCTGGTCTCCTTTTGCAGTGGGACTGTGTTCATCTTTTCTCCATTGACTGCCATGTTTGCTGTTGTTTTTTCATGTATAGCTTATATTATATTGAGGAATTTTCCTTCCATTCCTATCTTTTTGAGTGTCTTAAACAGGAATTGGTGTTGTATGTTGTTGAATGCATTACCACATCTTTTGATAGTATCATGTGGTTTTTATAATTTTTCAAGTTAATGTGGCAAGTAAAACTAGCAGTTTTTCGTAGGTTGAACCATTCCTGCATCCCTAGTATGAATCCCACTTGTTCATGGTGAATTATTTGTTTTATATACTTTTGTATCCTATTGGCCAGTATTTTGTTAAGGATATTTGCATCGATGTTCATTAGGGATATTGGTCTCTAGCTCTTGATTCTTGTGGGATCCTTTCCTGGTTTAAGTATCAGATTTATACTTGTTTCCTAGAAACAGTTTGGGGGGGTTGCCGTCCTTTCTATATTCTGGAAGAGTTTGTGTAGGATTGGTGACAGTTCTCCCCTAAATGCTTGGCAAACTTCTCCTGTGAAGCCATGTGGTCGAGGGCATTTTTTTTCATTGGTAATCCTTTGGCAACCCTGTCTATTTCTTCTATTGCTATGGATCTGTTGAGATTCCTAACGTTTATTTGGGATATTCTAGTGCAGTGGTTTACAATCTACCGAATGCCTCGACCCTTTAATATGGTTCCTCATGTTGTGCTGCCCCCAACCATAAAATTAGTTTAGTTCCCTTTGGTTTTCTTTGTCCTCAAACTTAAACAGTGGTCTGCGTGGCTTAAAGTAAAAAAGGAGGAAAGTGAAACTGAAATGGACTTGGAGTCTTGTGACAAACAAGTTCACTTCAAACAATAAACACCAAAAAATTATTTTAGTTACTACTTCATAACTATAATTTTGCTCCTGTTATGAATCCCAATGTAAATATCTCATGCAGGATATATTTTCATTTTTATAAATTGATATAATTAAAGCATAGTATTTAATCACAAAACAATATATAAATTATGTATTGTGATATTTTATTTCTAATTACAAATAAATGAAATTTTATCTGAAAGCATGGTACTCTATGCTGTATGGGTAACAGTCTTCACACTTGGTATTTGTATGTGGTGTGTCTGCATGTGGGCGGAACTATCTGGAGATGAATAGAGGAGCAGTGAAACCATCTGTGGAAGGGTTGTTTCCTCCCCCAAAGGGTTGTCATAACCCACAGATTGAGAAGCGCTTGTCTAGGGAGGGAATGTTTTTCCAGGTATTTGGCCATGTCTTCCATGTTGTTGGATTCATTGGAATATAGGTCTTCATAGTACTGTGTCATTGTCCTTTTGGTTTCATTAGGGTCTATTGTAATGTCTCCTGTTTCATCCCTCATCCTTGCTAATGCAATTTGTTCCTTCCTTCCTCTGGTTAGGTTTGCCAGCTGTCTGTTCATCCTGTTAATCCTTTCCAAGAACCAACTTTTAACTGCATTAGTTTTTCGCATAGTTCTCTTGTTTTCCTTCATGAATCTGATATTTATTATTTCTTTTCTTTTGCTATTAGTAGGATTATCCTGTTGGCTCTGCTCTAACTGCTCTAAGTTTTGTGTGTATCAATAGTAAATCTCTCATGCTTTTTCATGTGTGCATGTATTGCTATCAAACTTTCTCTGATAACAGCCTTTGCTGTGTCCCAAAGGTTTTGGTATGTTGTATTCTTATTCTTGTTGGTTTCTAGAAACTTCCCAATTTCCTTTCTGATCTGGGCCAGTTACCCACTCTTTTTGTAATAACGAGTTATTCATTCTTCAGTTGTTTGCCTTTGTTTTCTTAATTGTTCATTTGTTGAGATCCAACAATCTGTATGATCTCTATGTACTTGAATTTACACAAATTCAACTTGTGTCCCAGCATGTGGTCTATCTTCGAGTAGAAGTTTGAAAAGAAAGTGAATTTTTTTTGCATTTGGGTGAAAGATCTGAAAATATTTACCAGGTCGAGTTGTCCAATTGTGCTGTTTAGAGCTGTCGCTTTCTTGTTAAGTTTCTTTTTGTGTGATATATCTTTCTCAGAGAGCGAGAGAGATCTATTAAAGCACCTACTATAATTCTTCAGTCTTTAATTTCTTTCTCAAGTATTTTGACAAATTTTGCTGGTCTCTTGGCACATGCGTATTTTTTATGCTCACTGGTTCCTGATTTACTGTTCCTATTGAGCATTATATGGTGCCCTTCCTTATCTCCTGTTATGACTTGCACTTTGAGATCAATTTGTCCGAAATTAGGATTACAATCCGTAGTTTTTTTGATTTTGCCATTTGCTTGTAATATATTTTTTCAGCCTTTGATTCTCAGCCTATTTTTGTCTGTAATCTTGTGATGTGTCTCTGCTAGCCTATGCCTTTTAATGCCTGCGTTGAGTCCATTGATATTCTGGGTTATTACATCCACCTGTGGCCTCTTTGATGTTATTTTACACCTTTGTGCTGGGTGTCTTCTTATCTTTTTTTTTTGTTTTGTTTTGTTTCTGTTTTTTGAACTTTTAATTGAAACCTCTTTTCAAAATTAAATATTTTTATTGAGGGCTCATATCATCACAAGCCATATATTCATCGATTATGTCAAGCACATTTGTACATATGCTGCCATCATCATTTTCAAAGCATTTTCTTTCTACTTGATCTCTTGTTATGTTTCTGTGCTACTTATTTTTACCATGCTCCTCTGGTGACCTGGCAGTGTGTAATTTCTCTCTTAGTTGGTCTCCTGCACTGGTTTCCATGAAGCCCCTCTGATATGTGTTACTCAGTTGCCATCTTGCTAGAAGTCTTCCATGAAATAATATTTATGATTGTTTTTTTGGGAGGGGGGCATCACTGCCCTCTGGTGGTCATGGGAGCTACCCAGCTATAATTCTTTATTAATAGTCTGGCATCCTGGTGACAGGGTGTTAAAATGTTCAGCTACTATCCAAAAGTTTGTGAATTAGAATCGACCAGCTGCTCCCCAGGAAGAATGATGTGGCAACCTGTATCAACGCATATTACAAGTCTGGGAACTATGTGGCAATTCTGCTCAGTTCTATAGGGTCACTATTTGCATTGTACTAGACTTGATGGCAGTGGACTTGGTTTTGGTCTATATGAACACATTAGGATATGTAGGTGTAGGGCTATCGTTTGAGTGGTGGGCTGCTAACCACTAGGCTGACTGTGCAGAACCATTGTGGTAGTTACGTTTTCTATGAAATTGAGTTTGCCAGGATTCTCCCATGCTGTGACTTAACCTATTGTGGGCAACTCCATGATGGGATTTTCTGTGAAGCAACTATTTAGTTGTGGGAAAAATAGACTCCTTAATCTAGTCACAGCTTTGTAATGATAGAGGAAGGTCATTCAAGTGTGGCCTACTCAGAATAAACTGACAGTGTGTGGAAGATAGTGGATTTCTACTCCTGGATTTGCATCCTGAATATGGCGTGTCGACCTCCTGTTATTACCTTCCAATCCCAGGAGGCATCAGCAGACTGCCAATTTTGTATTGGTCAATCGTGGATTCATTCAGCTTAGCATCCACCAGCCTGTAGTCTTCCTTCTTTGTCTTCTTGCTTCCTGTTCATAAGATTCTGAAGCTCTAAGAGTTAAGAGAAACCTTCATCTTGCATCTGACCCACAACCTTGAGCCAGAGAGGATTTATCCATCTCTACAATTGTGTCAATCACTCTTGATATAAATTTCTTTTCTTTTTCTTTTTTAAATTAAATTTTTTAGGTTCACACACTTTTATTATAAAAATTAAATAAAATTAATTTTTATTAAAAATTAAATAAAATCCATTTTCATTAAAATTTTATCACAAAATTATTGCTAAATATATATATGTAATATAACATATAAATAGGTCAACAGTCTATATCAGAGGTTCCCAAACTTATGTTGTCTACTGTTCTCTTAAAAAAAAATTCCTCATGACCTCCCTAGCAGTGAAAACCTTTTGTACTCCAGAATCCAGGATAAAGTGTAGGTACCTGCTCTTACAATGCCCTTAAATTATTCCACACACAACCAGCAGGGGTGTGTGTGTGTGTGAAATGTGTGTGTGTGTGTGTGTGAGGGCAGTGGCGCCCAGCTTGGGAAACTATGGTCTATATGCTATTATATACTCAAAATATTTTTTACAGACACCTTAAAATTTTCAGGACACTCCTCTTTACATTGTCATTGGACTATAATTTTTTAAAAATCATTTTATTGGGAGCTCATACACCTCTTATTACAATCCATACATATGTCCATTGTATGTCAAGCACATTTGTACATCTGTTGCCATAATCATTTTCATAAAATTTTTTTTCTATTTAAGCCCTTGGCATCAGCTCCTTATTTTTCCTTTCCCTCACAAACCCTTGATAATCTATACATTTTTATTACTTTGTCATATCTTACATTGCCCAATGTCTTCCCTCACCCACTTCCCTGTTATCTGTACCCCGGGAAGAGGTTATATGTAGGTCCTTATAATTGAGTCCTTCTTTCTACCCCACCTCTCCTCCACCCTCCTGGTATTGCCACTCCCACCACTGGTCTTGAAGGGTAAATTTCTTTTCGTACAGACAAATAGAAGCATTGATGCTTTGTTTCTCTAGAGAACTCAGCCTAACAAAACCACTGACTGTTACTTGGAAGAAAGATGAGCCTGTGTGCTCCCTTAAAGTCTTGGAAACCATAACAGGCAGTTCTACCCTGCCCTACAGGGTAACTATGCATCAGAATTGATTCACTGGAAGGGGGTTAGGTATAGGTGGGCCAAATAGCTATCATAATTTTGAAGTACTGATGAACTTAAAGGATAAATCTAGTATATCTTCAACAATTGAAATGTGAGATGGAAGTATCTTTGATTTCTTTTGGTGACTAAGTTGCAGGTACTGCTAACTTTTAAAAACATAATTATTATATGTTTTATTGCCTTTATTTATAAATGAAGGATAGACTAAGCTGTTGTTAGAAGTAAATACAGTAAAAGTTAAAACTTTTTCCTCTGTGTAAGTTCACATCTCACTTCCTTCCACATTCTGTCCATTGCCCACTAGAGACTTGGGGACTTGAGGGCATGAATGACTGAGGACTTAAGGATACTTTGAACTATTACAATTAAAGCCCCCAAATCCTACTATTCTGTGGGGAAGTGAAATTATTTGCTTTATTATATCTGTAGTCTTTGTAACTCCCATTCAAGTCATCGGTGGGAGCTTTCAAGTAAAGAGGAGCGGACTCTAGCTCGGACTGAGTTTTGCTATTCTGCGGAGACACCACACAAACAGGAAGAGGAATCCCACGACAATCAAGGGAGAAGCGCCATCAGCCTAGTGAATGTGAGCCCCTTGCCTGATGTGAAGGAGGCAGCAGAGGCTGCATTGCTGAGACCGTGAGGCAACGCAGAGGAGCAGCACCAAAGCAGTGATGAAGATCAGCCGGCTTCCAGGCCCGCAGACTGGAGTGAAGCTTAGTGCCTTCAGGCGGAAGGGGAGCTTTCAGAGTAGGCTGCTCTCTGGGCATTTAACAGTGCTTGATGGCACTTTGTGACACTTGTCCATTTAGGGCAGACAAAAGGGAACCACATATCTGAGAGACTGACCAGACAGCATGACGGAGAAGAGCTGGCATGGACAAAGGAATCCTATCCTTAGTATTTTGTAACCTGAGACCTTCCCTGATAAACACCATGATTGTCAGTATGGGTTGTGAGTTCTGTGTGGCCATTACAATGGAATATTGAACCCAGCAGAGAAGCAGAGAGCTGTGGGAGGAATGGTTGGTGTCGAAATAGGATAAAGATGTATGGAGGGCAGAGGTATTACTAACTTCTCCCTCTTAGGAATCTTCTTTGAGCAGATTTGGAGTTGGAAGGCCCTTCCTCCTCTGTAGCCCATGCTGCTTCCCCAATTGCTATTAAGAACCAGTGTATGCTTTTCTGAATTTAGGGGAACTGAAATGAGCAATAATTTCCTCAATTCATTTGGGAAAGGCCAAAGGCACTCTTGGTTCATTTGGACCTCAGAATTGGAACCATCAAGATTAACTTTCATTGTTAGAGTATCTGGCAAATGAAGGCTATTAGACTGGGTTGTTAGTGCTTTTGGGTTGGCCCCAGATTCCTGGTGACCAGAGGACTCCTTGAAGGTTTTAACTGCCTGATATTTGGAAGTCATTTCTAGGTCCATCTTCCTAAACTTAGACTGGAAGCTCTGCTGAAACCTGACCGAGGAGTGGTGGCTATTTGAGGGATCCATCCTGGGTTTCCTGCATAGAATGTGAGCATTCTATCACAGAACCACCACTTCTCCCTCGAGGAGGCATAGTGAGAATCAAATTGATTCCATATTAGCAAAACTTTCAAACATAAAGACAGGAATGAATAGTGTGCTAGAACTGTAGGGACATTCCCTGCGACAGGTAATTTAGGATAAATGACAGTAGGGAGGAAGTTTTTTCCCTGGGCAAAAATGCCCAGGAAATTGTGCTTACATTGTCACTCTGCAGAAGGAGATCACTCACTCACTGCCCTCTAGTCGGTTCCAACTCCCAGCGACTCTGTCTGATGGGGTAGCACCTTCTCTGTGAGTTTCCAAACTGTAAATTTTTATGGGACCAGAAAGCCTAGTCTTTCTCCCTCAGGATATCTCATTCAAAAACTCTGCGCGCTTGAGTTGATGCCAGCTCACAGCAAACTCCCTGTGGGTTTCCAAGACTGTGAGCAGAGAGCCCAGTGTTTCTTCCCGGGAGCAACTTATCATGTCAAACTGCTAACCTTGTGGATTGAAGCCCAATGTGTAGCCATTGCACATACCGGTGTTCACCATAAAGCGACTTGTTTGGTGGATGATCAGATTAGCCTACTAAGTGAGAATTTGGCACATAGTAGGCATGCACTTGTTGGTTGAATTTCTCTGATTCAAGAATATTCTATCTCCTACTATACGGGAGAAAGATGACTCATACCGGATGCTGTGAGTGGGAATTGACTTGATGGCAGTGGGGTGGAGCACGTTCTCTGTGTGAATTACATTAAAAGAGGCCAGTATTTGTTTTCGTGGGTCATTTACAGAGACAACAACGGCAGCCCGAAGTAAACAAATAGCCTTTCAAAGCCGTCCACACCTGCCATATAATAAAAGAGCGAGGATAATGCTTGTTTATTTTGTTGACAGGAGCTCAGTAGGATCGCAGAATTAACACCAGCAGAGGTTTTCCTACAGGTGCTGCCAACCCCCAAGTTACTGGAGAAGTACTCACAAATACCTTTTTAAGGGATGGATTTGACAGCAGTGTCTTTAAAAGAAGACAGAGCTGTTCGGTACTGACCATTGCTTTAAACATGTTGATATTCTCCCGTTTTTCTTTTGAATAAAAAGCTACTTAGGGGCAAAACAGTTGAATGAAGTGTAGTTTTGGGGGTAGGTACCCTTTATTGCTTTACTGCCTGTGGCATGGTTAAAAACCCACGGTGGGAGTGGCAGTCCTTGCATGGGTAGTGCCTAAAGAACTGGCCCAGTTCATAGCGCCCATAATTTCTTCCTGGTTCATAAATTCATACCCATCATATTGTATTGTAGCTTTGATGCTCCGGTTATTTCCTCAGCTTGATCTCTAATAGCTTTGAGTTTGCACTTAAATTTACAATGTGGTGTATTTTGGCAGTGGTTCTAAAGTTATTGATTTTGGGTCATGTTTTCAGCATCAGTGAATGTATAGAATGCATTATTACTGAATCTTAAGACATTTAAGTTGTTAAGTACTGACTGTTAAAACAACAGCACACTAGTGAATAAATTTATTAACGGAATTGGTTTCCCCAATACTAGCAAAGTCTGTGGGTACTTGTCCATCAGCCAAACTAGCCCCGCGAACATGGTGCAGTGTGAATACCAGACCCTCCCTCATCTTGAAATGGATTTCTTCACTGTAATTAGGAGCCCTGGTATCATAACGATTATAAGTTGGGTGCGAATCCCAGGGTCACCAGTTCAATGACTAGCTGTTAACAGGAGTAAGATGAAGCTTTCCACTCCTGGAAAGATTTACAGTCTTGGACCCCCACAGGGACTGTCCTGTTGGGTTAAAATGAGTCAGAATTGTCCTGTTGAGTTAAAATGAGTCAGAATCGACTGGGCGGTAATGAATTAAGGGTTTTCTTTGTTTTATAGTTGTGGAGGATTTTCAGTGTGTCTTGTTTGAGAGTAAAACAAGGCCGTCTTAGTTTGCTGATGCTGCTGTAACAGAATCACCCCCAATGGGTAGCTTAAAGGAAGAGAAACTCATTTTGTCACAGGTCAGGGTCTAGAAACCTGGGGCCTCTCTCCTTTCCCTTCCTCTCTCTGCTCTGAGGAAAGATTCTTATCTCTCAGCACACCCAGGCTCCTCGGTGGTCTTCCTGTGGCAACTGCCTTCCTCCTTTGTGCTCCTGACTGTCTTGAAGCTGATCTTTATATAATCGAATACAGGACACTTCCTACACTGACATAGCCTCACTCACATAACTGGGGCTGTGGGGGATTATAGCCACAGATGTAATGGTTAGAATTCTAACACATATTTTGGAGAAATAAATGACACTCAAGCAATTCAATCCAGTAGAGGCTTTCATCATACTTTATGACTTATTACTTCAAATTTTAATATTCAAAATGGCAGAACGTGCATCACGATGGTTGCATATTATATTTCTCAGCTTCAAAAAGTTCAAGTTCAATCTTTTTACAGTGAAGTTCCATCTCATGTCCAATTTGTTGCCTTGTACTGGGATTTCATTGCGTGGCTGCAGTTCATTGCTGTTGAGTTGGTTCTGATCCATTGTGGCCCCATGTCAACAGAGCAAAACCCCCTCCGATCCTGACTCCATCACCATTGGTATGCTCCAATCCATTGTTGTGGCCACTTTAGGTACCTTCCACCCAAGGGAACTAATCATTGCACTTGGCAACTTAGTGTTGAAAAGCACAGCTCAAAGGGACATTTTTGTTCAGATTCATCCTGATTAACTCTCAGGTTGAGACCTGCACTTTACATTACTCAGAATCATTGACATTTGAGCTTTGTTGTGTGCCATCCAGTTGATTCTGAATTATAACAACCCTACAGGACAGAGTGGCACTGCCATAAAGTGTCTCCAGAATGTAAACTCTATGGAAACAAACTCTCAGGTTTTTCCCCATGGAGCGGTTGCTGGGTTTGTCACCAATGTCACTATTAGCAGCTAGACAGTTAAACTCCGTGCCAACAGGGCTCTTTCAAATTGCTATAAAACTTAAAGTTAAATTCACTGCTCGTGACGTTAATGCCAACTTATAGGGACCTGACAGACAGGGTAGAACCTCCTTATGCGTTTCCAAATGGTGACATTATGAGAGTGGAACGTCTCATCTGTCTTCCATGGAGCAGCTTGTGCATGCGACATGCTGACCATGCAGTTAGCCCAGCGCATGACCACTATGCCACTAAAGCTCCTTCTCAATTGCTATGGATTTTATAATTCTTAGAATTGTGGGGTCTTTCATTCCCTTCTTAATTTGCACTATTCTTTTTGTTGTTGTTTTGGGGGGGCTGGATTTGAACCACCAAGCCCGCGGGCCGCAGTCCTGCCCTCAACCACTTACGCCACCAGGGCTCAGCCTGCACTATTCTTTTATGTGGCTTGCATTTGTCAAGTAAGTTGATTGGAAATCAGACATGTCACTTCTCAAAACAACAGGCTTAGAGTTGCGAGGGTAGCACAGGACTATGCCGTGCTTCATTTCTGTTGTACGTAGGATCCATGAGTACCAGAAGGAATTGTGACACCCAAGAACACTGCCAACAAGCTTCCCTATGCCTTCTCTCTGTCATGGTGACCAGCAATTTCCAGGTGAAGTCTACTTCCTCAGCATTGTCCTGGACTGAGCATGATGTGGAGCCAGGGTTCTTGTTGATCTGCAGTAGTCCTTTGACATGCGTGAGCAACTTTGCTGTGAGCCTCTTTGTTATTGGTGATTGACATATTATTCTGACTATTCTCCAGAGGTTTTAAAAGGAAAGATCGATCACTTAGGGTTTTTTCACATTATGGATTTGAATAGAATACAAGGTGAAAAAATATATTTTATACTTATAGTTATTTGTTATTTGTAAATCAGGTAAGGGGCTGAGATGTGATTTGAGGCCACTTTCTATTTAGGGGAGAAACAAAAAAACACTGTCTCATTCACAGAGCTTGGGTTGGCAATCTGTTATTTTGGGGAAATAAACTGAATGTAGATTGTTTAAGTGTTTAGGCTTCATCTGTAGACAATTGGACATCCCCTCACAGAAGGGTCACAGGAAGGGATGAGCCAGTAAGGGTGCAGTATCGCACCAGTGAAACACACAGCATTCCTTTAGTTCAGTGGTTTTCAACTTTCCTAATGCCATGACCCTTTAATACAGTTTCTCAAGTTGTGGTGATCCCCCCAAACCATAAAATTATTTTTGTTGTTACTTCATAATTGTAATTTTTCTGTGGTTATGAATTGGGCAACTCCTGTGAAAGGGTCTTTCAACGTCCAAAGGGGTTGTGACCCACATGATGAGAACTTTTGTTTCAGTTCTTTAATGTCCATCCCCCCTTCCCACCAACTATCATGACCCAAATTCTATCTTACAAATCTGACTAGACCAGAGCATGTGCATTGGTACAGATAGGAAGAGTTCACAACACAAGGAATTCAGGACAGATAATCCCCTCAGGAACAATACTGGGAGTGATACCATGAGGGTAGGGGAAAAGGGAGTGGCAGAAAGGGGGACCTGATCACAATGATCGATGTTTAACAACTCCCCAAGTAGGATGAACAACAAAAACGTGGCTGAAGGGAGACAGTGGTTGGTATAAGATATGGAAATAATAATTTATAAATTATCAAGGGTTCATGAGGGAGGGGTAAAAAATGAGGAGCTGATACCAAGAGCTCAAGTACAAAGAAAATGTCTTGAAAAGGATGATCGCAACATATGTACACATGTGTTTGACACAATGGATATAAGGATTGTTATAAGAGTTATAAGAGTCTCCAATAAAATGATTATGTAAACAGAGAAAAGAGTGTTTGGGCTTAATCTTGAAAATAAATTCTGATGTTGGAAGCTTTAAACTACTTGGGTGACCCTTTGTGGTGCAAATAATTATCTGAAAGATTCAAATCTATCCAAAAATGCCTTGGAAGAAAGGCCTGGCTGTGTCCCTCAAAAGAGAGCCATCATTGGAAATGCTGCAGGTACAGATCTACTCTCACATGTGCATCCACACACATGCGGCACCATGAGTTGACTTGACGTACATGAAGAGGCCAGGTATGCTGTGGGTCGCAACCTCTTTATGGGTTGAATGACCGTTTCACAGGTGTTGTCCAAGATTATTGGAAAACACATATTTCCCATGGTTAGGGTCACCACAACATAAGGGTTGCAGCCTCAGGCAGGTTGAGACCCGCTGTATTAGAGGGAGAGACAAAGGGCTAGCTAGGTGCCCCATGACTGGGCCCCCACAGCAGGGCTGAGGACTGTGGACTAGAAAGATGTGTAGAAGGGCCCTGTGTAGGGGCCTGCCTGGTGTGTGAATGACTTCGTCAGTGGTAGCCCGATTTCTTCCATCTTTCTCTCATGTGCTTCTCCTTCTCTGTTTTGGACTCATTGTACATGCAGCCTTTTCTCTTCATGGGCATTTTCAATCCCAGCAGACCCAATCCCCTTTTCCAGAGAAATATTTGCAGAGCTTTCCCAAGTGAAAAGTCACCGAAGATTTAACCTACTTATATACCTAATTAAAAAGAAACTTCCAACTGGGGACTCAAAGCCAATCTTTAGGCAATTGGATATTCACTTAGAGAAGGCCATGGGGAGGAGATGAGCCAGTGAGGGTACAGTATGGCAACAATGAAACATACAACTTCCCTCTAGTTCTAAATGCTTCCTTCCTACCTGACTATCACAATCCCAATTCTACCTTACAAATCTGGCTAGGCCAAAGGATGTACACTGGTACAGATGGGAACTGGAAACACAGGGAATCCAGGATAGATAAACCATTTAGGACTAGTAGCAATATTAGGAGGGTGGAGGGAAGGTGGGGTAGAAAGGGGGAACCAATTATAAGGATCTACATTTAACTTCCACCCTAGGGGATGGACAGCAGGGAAGTGGGTGGAGGGAGACATAGGAGAGTGTAAGACATGACAAAATAATAATAATTTATAAATTATCAAGGGTTCATGATGGGGGGTGAGGGGAGGGGAGGGAGGGGGAAAATGAGGTGCTGAGACCAAGGGCTCAAGTAGAAAGAAAATGTTTTGAGAATTATGATGGCAACAAATCTACAAATGTGCTGGACACAATGGATGGATGTATGGATTGTGATAAGAGTTGTATGAGCCCCCAATAAGATGAATTTTTTAAAAAAGAACTCTTCAACAAAATGTCCAACTCTATTGCAAAAGAGAAACAAAGTACTAAAGCAATCAGTATGTAAATATGCAAATACTCATGTGTGACAGTGGTAGTGAGCATAATAATGTTGTTGGATACTGTTGGCAACACACAGAGTTTCCAGCTCCCGACACAGACCGGTAGAGCAGGTCGAAGCACTAGCCTGGTGCACTCCATTCTAAGCAGTCTTCTGTAGGTGCCCTGTCTGCCCGCCTGCAATGGTGAGCACTGAAGAATGCTATTCTCTCCCCATGTGCACGGTAATTGCACTCCACCTCTTCATATGCATGCCCCCTTTCTTCCTTTCTTTTAAAAAAATCATTTTTATTGGAGGCTCACACAACTCATCACACTCCATACATCCATCCATTGTATGCAAAACACATTTGTACATTTGTTGCCATCATCATTCTCAAAACATTTTCTTTCTACTTAAGCCCTTGTGTGTTAGTCCAGGTAGACTAGAGAAATAAATTCATAGACACATACATGGATATAGGCATAAGGTTTATATACAAAAGGAATGGAACATTGAGAAAGCATACCAACCCAGTCCAGTTCAAAGTCATAAGTCAGATATTAGCCCATATGCCTGTCTATAAAGTCTCCATCTGACTCACAAAGTCACAGGTCAGTGAGTGCAGAGTCCTGGTGCTAGCAGGGGTCTCCCCATGGCTTCTCGCTTCCAGGGCTCAGGGTCTGTCGACAGCATCCAGTGGTGGTAGAAGCAACTCAGCACTGACAAGGGGTCTCCATGTGAATTCTCCAGCTTCAGAGGTCTGGCTCCATCAGGGTAAGGCCATGTGGCTTCTCCTCCAGCTCTACCAGCTCATTGGATGCTGCCATCTTGTATTGTGTAATTCATCATTACTCCCAACAATTGCAGAGATGGCCTCTCTTCTCCACCAGGGAAATACTGTGAGATGTCCCAGAAGTCTCAGGAGAAAACCATCCCCACACAGAGGCCATATTGGCTACTCAATGGCTATCTCCAGCTTAACAGGCTAGACTTTACCCCTACATCTCAATCATGAAATTTGACATCTCGAATACATGACTGCCACACCTTGGTATTACCTCCCCCTCCCTCATGAACCCTTGATAATTTATAAATCATTATTATTTTGTCATATTGAACACTGTCCAATATCTCCCTTCACCCACTTCTCTGTTGTCTGTACCCCAGGAAGGAGGTTATATGTTGATCCTTATAACTGGTTCCCCCTTTCTACTCTATCTTCCCTCCATCCTCCAGGTATCACCACTTTCACTACTAGCCCTGACAGGATCATCTGTCCTGGATTCTCTATGTTTCCAGTTCTTATCTGTACCAGTGTACATCCTCTGAACTAACTGGATTTGTAAGGTGGAATTCAGATCATGATAGTGGGAGAGAGGAAGCATTTAAGAACTAGAGGAAAGTTGCATATTTCATTCTTGCTACACTGTACCCTGACTGACTGGCTCATCTCCTCCCTTCGACGCTTCTGTAAGGGGATGTCACGTCTCCTACAGATGGACCTTGGATCCCCAATGTGTATTCCCCCTCATTTATAATGATATAATTTTTAGTTCTTTGATGTTTGATACCTTATATCTTTGATGCCTTGTGGTCACACAGGCTGGTTTGTTTCTTCCATGTGGACTTTGTGGGTTCTGAGCTAAATGGTCGCTTGTTTATCTTCAAGCCGTTAAGACTCCAGGTGCTATATCTTTGATAGCTGGGTACCATCAGCTTTCTAAACCACTTTTGCTTGTGCACACATTTGTCTTCAGTTTTTGTGTCAGGAAGGTGAATACTGCCCCTTTCAAATCATTTAAATATGCTGACTTATGTGAGAGTCTAAGCTATGATAACTTCAAATAGGTTTTTACTTACATGGGTGTCCCGCCAGGCATTAAGAAGGTATGAGCACATAGGACAGCTTTGTCTCTGGGCCAGACTTCAGGAGCAATGCAAGATCCTGAGCAGCACTGTCCACTCAGTCTGCTGACAATCAGCAATGGTGCACATGCTCTGCAAATGCCTTCTGGAGGGCAGTGTGGCTCTGAGACGGGAATCGCTGTTTGTCACAGTTGCTTCTGTTGGCTCGCAGTGTCTGCAGCTTCTGCCCTACCATTCTCCCCCCAGAGAGAGATAGGTTTTTGAACTGTTAGCTTAAGCTGCCAGCACGAAAAGTCCTTGTCTTTTGATAGACATTAGGGAACTTCTAGAATAAGGGAAGACCTAGAATATGATACAGCTGGCTTTTTACTTGTTTTGTAAGTGCAAGGCTACCGGTCTTGGTTCACAGGCTGATCTGTGGATCAGGTGCCCATGGATCAGTCAGCTGTAGAAAATGAGGATGGTATATGCAGAATTGAACTGGAGAGTGACAAAGAAAGCACTCTGCATGTGCACTGCCGTTCTCCTTCATCAGGAAGTGGAGGCCAGGATCTGAGTGCAAGGGCTTGGAGCAGAGGGACAAGTTTTGCTCCCTCTTGTGTTCACTGCCTCACAGAACAGTTCTGGGAGTCCCTGACTGGGACAGATCACAAGCCTCTGGGCTGTGATCTGTGAGTGGGGCATTCCAGTCCTTTCAGAAGCATAGGCCTGGTGATCTACTTCCAAGAATTCAGCGACTGGAGACTCCATGAAGCACAGTCTGGACACACAAGGCTCACTGTGCATTGGCCTCAGCCCAGTGGCCACTGTTTTGGGTAGAATAGACTTTGGTCCACATGGACAGCAAATATCTACAGAATGAATATTGGTGAACTTTGGTGTTTTATGTCAGGACTGGGTAGTAAAATGTTATGGTAAAGACTTGTTTTTATTATGAGACTTTTAATGAGAGGGGGTATCATATGTGGCTTAAATAAATGATTAGGGCTTATTTTTCCTACTCAGAAACTGTCATTTGAGTTAAAATGATTTTCATGTTTGTGGCTTTCAGTAATTTAAAAAAATCTTAACGTATGGAATCCAATAAAGCGTGTATTCTACTCATTAGCACACTTGAAGGAAACAAATTTCTTTCTCATTTACCAATAGAATACCATGTCATAGACCAGCTTTTGTTGATCCCACTCCCATTATTGTATGAATTATAAAATAAAATACTGCTGAGATCATTGACATATTGCTTCTATATAGTATTGAAAATGTTGTGTCATACAGTCTTCTAATTTAAGACACCATACACTAAACTTTTGGTTTTGCGTGATTAGCTCAGAGGTATGTCGTATTTGATATGATCATGTAAGTAATATCTTTCCTGTAATGATCTGCTCAGAAAACATGCTCTTTGATGCTTTCACAGTTTAGATCAGTGAAATCCTTAACAGGCTGGATTAAACTAATGGTACATCTTGGAGCAGTGGGATAGCTCTTCTTTTCTATCCGTGACTAATATAAAGATTGGATGGAAAATGAGAAGTAAAGTTCTTTGAAGGCTCTGATCTTTTGAAGACAGCACTCTTGTTTTGGGTGTGGGGTGGAGAAGGAGGTATGCAGAGTTCTTCCCTGTGATTCAGAAGCAAGCAGAAGGGTCCCAAAAGGGTCTGAGAGGAATCCAAACATCAATGTTGCCTCTGGAAAAACTGGATTTGAGAATAAGGTTGGACCTACAGCCCAGTTGGTTTTTTGGCTACTTCTGTCCACACTGAGTTCTACTCTTTGGGGCTTGCACACAGAGACAGCCAAAGAACCACCACAGCAATCATGACCTTCAACCCTTCCCAGGATGCCTACCAACAGCCCTTATGAATAAAGCAACCTTGTTCCTGCTAAGGTCATCCGTATGGAGCAGAGGGTGTCAGCCTATCAGAGTTGTGTTAATCTAACCCATTCCTGCTTCTTCCCTTTGGAGGTATGAGCGCAAGCAGGTGGCATTTTTTTGGGGGGGGCATCACTGCCTTCTGGTGGTCGTGGGAGCTACCCAGTGCTGCTCCTGAGAGCCACTGCTGGATTTGAACTGCCAAGCCCGCGGGCCACAGTCCCACACCGGGGCTCAGTCCCACAGGTGGCATTTTTAACCAAGTCTTTTTATTTTCCTTGGTCTTTTTAAAAATCAGCATTTTTAAGCCACAGCGAGAGAACTGTTCTCTTCAAACTGGCTGCCTCTTGGTTTCCGGCTATCAGCCATTGGCATTGATAAACACTGATAAATCACATGTATGCATTTTGAACTAATTTTTAAAAAATTGTATAATTTACATGTATGTCTTTGAGAACTTAGCTACACCAGACTTAAGCCATGGTGTTATCAATTGTCTTAGATATGTAAAAGCTGGACCCTGATGAAAGAAGACTGAAGAGAGCCCGATGCCTATGAGTTGTAGTGCTGGCAAAGAATCTTGAGGGTGCCATGAGGGGCTGTCATAAGAACAAGCGCTTGTATTGGAAGAAGTAGGGTGAAAGTGCCCATTAGATGAAAGGACTTCCTCCCCCACACTTTGGGCATAGTGCTAGGAGTGACCAGTCCAAGGGAAAGGACATCCCCCTTGGTAAAGTAGTGTGGCAGTGAAAAAAAGGAAGATCCTTCAAAGATGGATTGACACAGTGGCTACCACAGTGGGCTCAAATATAAGAACGAATGTGAGGAAGATATCGGATCCGGTCGAGTTTTGTTTTGTTGTCAACTCAAGGGCCCTAACAACAATTTTTGGAAATCTGATGATCAGCTACAAAACACTGTGGAATGTGGCCACAATATATAGAAGATGAGCTCCCTTTGCAATCCATAGATGAAGGCAATTTTCAGTAGAGATCTATTCGGCTGCCATTGCAGAGATTCCATTAGGTAGAAGGGAGCAAAGAAAATAGCCATGATGCCCAGAGAAGGGAAGAAAGAAAGCTACATGCCAGTTAAAGCCAACCATCCCTTTAGAGTTCTCCCTGGCTTGTATGGCTCTTCATCCTAACTGTCAACTTGGATTTGACAGCTACTCTGAGAGGAAGAAATACATGGGTGGTTCTAGATGGGAAAGAAGAGGCTAACTTCTTTGCTTTGTTACTTGAACAAACGGGTTGCTTTCTTGTGCTAATGTGGCATTGTGGAGTTGGGTGTGACTCAGAAGTTGCTAGCATGCTTAGATGGATTGCTTCTCTATGAGTCAGACAGTGCTCTCTGTGCTCTGTCGTTCAACACTGTGGTGTTGGCTGCTCTTTAATGCACAGTACTTCTAGGCTTACATATGTGTGATAGCTCCAGGCTATTTGCTGCCAAATGGCTATCAGAATGAAGAGCAGTTTTCATCTTAAATAAAGCCATATTTATTACAACAAGGCAGTTCCAAAGTATTTATTTTCCAGTGCACTGAATTTTGTTGTTCTAGATGCACAGGGAATTATTAGTTGATATAATCTTTCAGAATTACCCTTTCTGCCAGACACACAGAAAAAAGTTCAACAAACTGCCTTTTTTTTTTTCTGGGCCAATATACAGACATCTAGACATGACAAAGATTCATCTTGAACTTCTGATTTGGCATGTAAATTAGAATATTTGAAGCAGAAGGTTCTGTATTTTCTTCCAGTTCATGTGTAATGCCAACAGATTGGTATGAATGAAAATGGAACACTGAGCAGAAGATACCATTTATAAAATGTCAATTAGAAAATGCGAGCCTGCGTATGGAAGTTCGCTAACCTGTGAGAGCAATTAGAACTCTTCTGGGTTGCTTAATACTGTCATTATCATTGTGCATTAGAATAAAAATCTAATGTAAGCCTTGTGCTATTGTGTAAAGCCTTGTGCTATTGTGTAAAACCTTGTGCTTTTGTGTAAAGCCTTGTGCTATTTGGGGGGGAAAGCAAAATCTAGGGAACTCAAGATGCCTAGTAGCAGAGTGGGTTAAGTGTTGGACTGATAAATGAAACATCCACTGTTTGATTCCACTAGCTGCTCCATAGGAGAAAGATAAGGCTTTCTGCTTGCATAAAGATTTACAAGCCTGGAGACCCTAAGGAGGATTTGTTCTAGATGGTTCAATAGGGCTGCCATGAGTCAGAATTGACTTCAACAGCAGGGAGTTTCTGCTTTGTTTAGTTAACATAGACATGACTCTATGCCCCGCCACCCAACCTCCCAGAATTGCACTGGGCAGACTAGAGCTTTCATAGTATGAATTTTTTCCCATTAGGCAAGCATGAAGCAACTCATATCTGAGTTAGTGCACCCAGTGGGTATTGGTTGGGAAGGTTCTCTCTGGTCAGTGAATTTTTTCATGCAAACAGTTTCACTGGAACCTCACGTTTTTTGTGTGTGCGATGGCTGATTTAAGAGAACTGTATGTGGCTGTGAAATTTTGTTTCCTGCATGGGAAAAATGCCCCAGAAATTGTGATGTTGAATACAACTTATAAGGACAGCATTTTGGGAAAAACTCAAGTGTATGAGTGGTTTTCTCATTTCAAAGAAGGTGAACTTCAAAGAAGGTGAAATTAAAAAAAGGTGAAATGTCAATTGATGACAAAACATTCTGGACATCTGTCTATTTTCCAAATGTACAAAAATGTCAACTTGTACTGTATTTGGCATTTGCTCCATCAGGTCAAATTGCTAATCAAGCTTTCTATTTAGAGGATCTGAAAAGATTGCATAACAATATGCAACAAATAGGGCCTGATTTGTGGCAGTTGGGGGACTGGTTTTTCCACCACTGCAATGAACCTGCTTGAGCAGCCATCTCAGTGAGCCAGTTTTGGGCAAAAAACAGCTGGCTCCATGCACCTTACTCACCTAACCTCTCTGTGTGCGACTTCTTTTTGTTTCTTCCTATGAAGAGGGAACATGAGAAGACAACGATTTAATGACTTAGAAGAGGTGAAGAGAAAAATGAGGGAGATGCTATCAGCCATCCAAACAGATGAGTTTGAAAAATGTTTCCAAGAATGGAATCACAGATTTGACTAATGTATTATTATTAAGTGTAATGGACAGTGATTATTTAAAAGAAACTTAAATACTGTCCAATGTCTCTGATGTCCACACTCCAGGGAGGGGGTTATATGTAGATCTTTGTAATTGGTTCCCCCTTTCTACCCCATCCTCCCTCAATCCTCCCAGTATGGCACTCTCACCTCTGATCCTGAAGGGATCATCTGTCCTGGATTCCCTGTGTTTCCTCTTCCCATCTGTACCAGTGTACATCCTCTGGTCTAGCTAGATTTGTAAGGTAGAATTGGGATCAGGATAGTGGAGGGAGGGGAAGGGAAAGAAGCATTTAAGAACTAGAGGAAGGTTGTATGTTTTATCATTGCTACACTGCACCCTGACTGGCTCTTCGTCTCCCTGTGACCCTGCTGTAAGCAGATGTTCTATTGCCTACAAGTGGGCTTTGGCTGGGTCCTCACCCCACACCCCCCCTCATTCACAATGATTTTTTGTTCTTACAGCATGACAAAATAATAATAATTTATGAATTATCAAGGGTTTATGAAGGGGCGCATGGAGGAAGGGGAAATAATGAGGGGGCTAATACCCAGGGATCAAATAGACAGCAAATATTTTGAGAATGATGATGGCAATGAATGTCCACATGTGCTTGACACAATAGATGGATTATGGATTGTGATAAGAGTTGTATGAGCACCCCAAAATTATTAAAAAAATATTCCCAAGCACAAAACAAGGCTTGAACATATAAGATTAAAAGTACCAACAAAACAAGTAAACAAAAAGTAAAAAAAAATTCAATTCACAACTTTGAAAAAATTGTTTTTGAAAAATTATTTTCCCCAAGTATTATTAGTTATTTCTTTATTTCACTTATTAAAAACAAAAAAACTGAGGATATTAGTAGGTAGCATATATCATGCCTTGCCCTATGGATTCTGGGCTTAAAAATGTAATAACTCCAAGCCACATGGAAGTTCAGGTAAAAGGTTTTTTTTTGGGGGGGGGGCATCACTGCCTCTGGTGGTCATGGGCGCTACCCAGTGCTGCTCCTGAGAGCTGCCACTGGATTTGAACTGCCAAGCCCGCGGGCAGCAGTCCCGCACTCAACCACTTATACCACCGTGGCTCAGCCCTACAGGTAAAAGATTTGAATGATTTGTTCAAAATTTAAATTATGGTGTTTTCTTGCCACCTAAAAATAGACCCCCTTAATTATTTAGGTTATGGGTGGATAAACCCCTGTCTTCCCACCATACTGTAGGTCACCTGCCTGTTTCTTGTATAACACACGAGCCTACAATGCTATTGTACAATGGTTCATTTTTACAAGGTTTGTAAGCTGCAGCACAGTAGCCTTGATTTTACTGCTTGACTCTTAAAACCTAAAATAGGTTTTAAGCAAATGGTCGCCAGCTTCTGATCCAGGTTGTGTCAATAAGGCTTTGCCTAATTTAATGGACTTGATAGATGTGTGGTAAGTTAAAAAAAAAAGTGAGTTTCTGGGCCACATTCCTGTGTGGTCATCAGATATTTGCAGCTGGGAAAACCCCCAGCACAGTCTGTGTTGTGACTGGGGAGGGTTTAAAGGCTAAACTGCTGCTTAACCCTGGCTTTTAACATAAGCCATTGAATAGCCATCAACAGAAAAGGGCTTTGCTGAGCACCAGCCTGCATCTGTGCATTTTCCCCAAAGGCTGTGGAGTCCAAAGCTAGCTTTAAGGATGAGACGATGGTCAGTTAGGCAAAGGCAGAGTCAGAACAGGACCCAGCATCAAAACAGAAATTCCTCTGAAAAGCCAAGCAGCGGGGACCTGGGTGCGAGTTTCACTTGGTCATCTGCATGGCAGCCAGTGACATTACAAAAAGACACCATTTATGAATGCTACTATCCCTAGAACAATAAAATCTGTGAGCCCCCTGGGTCATTTAAATGGTGAAGCTTTTGGCTGAAAAGCAAAAAATTGGTGTTTCATGTTTACTCCGAGATGTCTACGAAGAAAGACCTGGTGATCTGCCTAGGAAATCAGACAGCTGTTCATAGAGCAGAAATCCAGAAGCCTGATGTGAAATGCCAGATGAAGTGGTCTTGAAGGGGTATGCCTGTGAGTTCATGGAAGGCTTTTCTCTGCTACTGACCTCCTGATCTTATCAGACATGCACAGCTTTGCGACTGTCAGAGGGGGCACCTGCTCTCAAGTCCTGGGCTGCTCACCTCCTGCCTCGGTTTTGATCTCACCTCACCCCATCATTTTAATCTCCTAGCTTTGCCCTGGCCTGATGTGCATCACCTTCCTGACGCTGCCAACTCCTGACTTAGCAATCGTAGATGCTCTTACCTCTGTGGAATAGACACCTTGCAGAAGAACTAGCTGTTTTCTCTCCCTTTACTTTTTGACAGGCTTTAAATCACGCCGTCATGCAATTCCTCTACAGCAGCCTCCCCCTTGTAGTGCCAGGCCCCGGAGAGCCAAGAGAAGCGCCGAGCACACCCAACGGGAGGTGTGTGTGGCCCTGGAGGTAGAGAACTCACACCTGAGGAGTTGGGCAGGTTGCCCAGCTTGCTAGCCTGTGTTTGTCTTTTCAATCAGAAAATCAAGGGGATGGAGAACATCTGCTTCATGTTCTCCTCTCTCTTTTGATTCTGTGAGTGGCATTAGGGTAGCTTGCCAGTAAGAAAATGGACTTAATATTCAGATTATTGTTTTGCTCTTGTAGAGGTTTTGGAATCAGCCATATTAGTGGTATTAGTTTGTGATTGCTGATCTAACAAATTGCTACAAATTTAATGCTTTAAAAAAAGTTCACAAATTTATTATCAAATCATTCTGTAGGTTACAAGTCTTAAAACTAAGGTGCTGGAAGGGTTAACTGCTTTTGGAAACCCTAGAGGAGACTCTGTGTCCTTGACCTGCTCAGTTTCTAGAGGCTGTCTGCATTCCATGGGTCATGGCCCCCCTCTCATACCATGTCTTCTCCCTCTGCTTCCACTGCTGCACCCCCTCCTAGACTTTGGTCCTCTTGCGTCCCTCTTACAAGGACCCCTGTGATTCTATAGCGCCCACGCCCATCCTGAGCGCTCTCACAGTGGCTCTTCTGCTCAATCCATTGTTGTCACCACAGTGTGTTTTAAGGTCTTCTGAACTATGGAGGAGCCCTCCTGGCATATAATGGTTCTGTGCTGGGCTGCTGACGGCAAGATCAGCAGTAAAAAACCAGCGGCAGCTCCATGGGGAAAAGATGGACTTTCTATTCCAGTAAAGAATGACAGTCTTGGAAACTCACAGGGTTCAGTCTGCCCTGTCCTATGTAAAGTGACCAGATTTTAAACAGGACACCATTGGGCGGGGGGTTGGGAGGGGTGGGGGTGTTGTTCTTGAGTAAAATTTTGGTCTATATGGAGCAACAAAAATTTTTATAGAACACAAAAAATAGTATTGTAATATATTTATTTTAGTTTTAAAACACCGCGGGACAAATGTCAAAAAGTGGGACGTATGGGCATCTTACTGTAGGGTCACTGGGAGTTGGCACTGGCTGGATGACAGTTTTTGTTTGATTGATACAGACTAGGGAAGCTAAGCTCATAGCGCTACATCCGACAGCATGCAGTTGATGATCCTAAGGGTTTTGGTTACCTAATAATGTACCTGCATTTGATTGCCAGGCCTTTCCTCCCAGTCTGCCCCAAGAACCTACAAAAATCTGTCCAGCATGGTACCAGAGGCACAGCTCCCAGCAAAGCCAACAGCTGCCACAGTAGGCATAGAGCAGTGTGAAGTGCTTTAAAGATTGTTGACCAGGGAGCAAACAGCCAGGATAGCAACAAACCTCTCTGTGTTAATGCACAGTTCTCCAGGAGGTGTTCTGGAATGACAGAAACCACAAATCCACTGGTGTCTCTTTCCTTAGCTACTGTTGTTTGTGCTCAGTGCCCCCCTTACAGCATGGATTCTTTATATTTGTCAATCTCTAAAAATAAATAAACTCTTTAACAGAGTTGCTTAAAAGATACTTGGGTTTTCAGGAATACCTTCGCTTCCAAAGAGAGAAGTATGGAAAAATAAGGGGCTTCACAGGTCAGGATCTTAGTACCTCCCAGGGGAATAAAGGGCACTTATATCCCATTGATTCTGACAACTTCCCCGCTTGTAAATGAGCCATTGGGGATGGGCTGTAAGTGGAGCAGCTTCACCAGGCCGGTAGGCTGACACATTCTTTGATTACACCATTAAACACAGTAAAGCTACATCTTGAGTTATTATATAGACTGGCAGGTTAAGAGATGACATTTTCTGAATTTCACTTTATCTCATTTGGAATACCTCTTCACTCGCCTACGTTTGATTCATCGTTATGGAGTGAATTAAACTTGAATGCATGATGCAATTTTTAAATCCCATAATTCAAACACAGTAACTCCTTAAAAAGGGGGGGAGGGGGGCTGTTGGCGCTCAACATCTCACTCGTTTCTTTCACAAAACCGCATCTGAATGGTTGCTCTCCATGAAGTTCGGCTAGTTGTTACCGGAGAGTGCAACGGCTTGTGCTAAACATTTGTAATGCTCCCTTGCTCAAATATAAGCTCAAAATTAAAAAGTCATTTTTGCCATTTAGCTTTATAACTAATTATTACCTAAATGGCAATTGAATTTCTGAATTGGGCTGCCTCGCTATGAACCACCAAATAGAATTGCTTCTCTGAAGCAATGTGCTGCAAAACCAAACTCTGAAACAAATTGCAAGTGAGCAATTAAAACGGGGTGTTTTCAGGAGAGCAGGGGCTGTCCGAGCAGAGCTGTGGAGTGTTAAATGTGCAGTCTGCTTGGTGGAATTAAAAACACACAGCACCCCACTATCTTTTCCTGTTTCATAAATGTTAGCGTCATGCCCATGGGGCCATCTTCTCTTCCTGAATTAGACCTGGTGATCTCATTTGGAGATCTATCTCCTGTGTAGGATTGGGAGGTCAAAATTCTACTTCTCCGACCTCAGAACGCAGTCTCTGCCTGTTTTTGGCAGCCAAAGTTGAAATGCTTTGCAAAGTCAAGAATAATAAAAGCAGAAACAGCAGAAAAGAGTAATCCTACCATTAAGAGACAATATCACCCCTTGATCTCTTGGAAGCAGGAGCACAGCTGTATGAGGATAATGAAGAGAATGAGGAGGCTTTTTCCCTGTGTGTTGCTGGCCATCAATTTAATAGAAATTTGAAAGTATCAAACTCATTTCACTTTAGTGCTTGAGATGTTGCTTGAATTGAAGATGAAAGGTCTGAACTTCATTAGCAATAGAGGCGAAGTTGTCTCTCTCTTCAGAACATAGTTTGTAATAAGTAGCATTCTTTTAATCTAGTTAATTTAAAAGCATCTTCGATGAAAATTATTTCTGCATGAAGAACAATAATTACAAAATGATGTGGGCAACTTTAGAACAATTTAGGGACCCAAAAGATTTCCATCAGCCAAAATCAGGCAAGAGACTGCATAAATCATTCTATTCTGCAACTTAGAAAGCTTTAGAGGGATTATCTTTGAGATAGGAATGCATCATATTTTGAATGTGAAATAGAGAATATTATCTCAGTGCTAGACAAAGTTCTTCCTTTTGTGGCCTACTGCGGAGGTTCATTTAGGGAAGCTTTAACAAATTCTGGTACTGAGACCGTATCCCAGAATATGTATAGCCAAATTTGAATTTTACCCCCTTTTCAAACACTATCTATGACTCTGAGGGAAAACATGGCTATCATTGAGTGAGTTCATACACAAAAACATGACTTATGTTCTCATCCCAAAAGCGATAAGTTCCCTCTGCCGACTGAACAGTTCTGATGGCACAGTGGGTAAGCCCTGACTGTCCCCTGGCAGAATGAGGTGGCATCTCTTTCTTTCCAAAGAGAGAGTAGCCTTGTACACTCTATGGGACAATGATATTCTGTTTTGGAGGACTGCTGTGAGTCAGAATAGACCTGAAAGCAATGGGTTTGGCTTTTGTTTTTGTAAGCAGCTCTGCTCTGTAAGACACAGGGTCACTGGGGATTACAGTCATCTCAATGCCAGCTAACAGTGATGAGGATGAGTTTGAAGTTTGGTCCACTAACCTCCTTTCTTGGATACCCGTGGCTATCGAGAGAATTCCCACTGACCGTACCTCATGGCACAGAGTAGACTTACTCCCTAGAGTTTCTCATGCTGATCGTTCTTGTTTTGTTTTTTTGTTTTTGTTTTTGGGCATCACTGCCCTCTGGTGGTGGGAGTAGGAGGCCCAGCCTTTGCTCCCGTGGAGCTGGAATTGAACCTCCATCCTAGTGGGCCGCAGTTCCGAGCACAACCACTACACCACCGGGGCTCAGCCCCAATGCTGATCGTTCTTACTGAAGCAGACTGCCTCATCTTTTTCTAGTGGGGCAGCCTGGGGGGTTCAAACCATTGACTTCATCAGTTAGCAGCCGAATGCCATGTAATTACTATTAGTAATGTGTTCTCAGTCCCGCATTTCCTTTTATGAATGAGTGAAATGAGTTTCTAAAGATCGTATTTATGGCATGTTTATTAATTTAAAAAATCAGATTTTTAAATACCTGAGAGAATACAGACAACTGGTGAATCTGTTAAGTATTGAAAGCACTGTGACTTTTCTGACAGTCTCAGGTTTTTGGTTGGGTCTGAGCCTCTTCTTTGGCTACCCTGGTGGCCTGTGGGCCACATTTGGCTCAAAGTCTGTACCACCTTCACAGAGTTTTAGTCTGGGAAGATCATGTCAAATAGGTCAATTCAAAAATTCTTAACAAAAGATGAGTATATTTAAAGCAAATCTTAGACAGGGCTTCGCTGCTTCTCTAGTCCTCTAGGTTCTTTGAATATTCTCTCAATTAATTCCTTTTATAACACTTTTATTGTTGCATATAATTCATATTTCATTACAATGTAATCCTTTAATCATCTCAAAAGTTGTGCATCACCACAATCAATTTCAGGACATTTTTTTGTCTTGTACTCATTGTTAGCTCCCATTTCCCCCCAACTTTCCCCAGTCAGGCCTGTAGGTAATTAGTAATCCAGTAACTGTCTCTATAGATTGACCTATCCTGGACTTCATATACAGAAATTCATACAAGGCATGAGCAGGAAGCAAACAAAACCAAGTAAAAATGACAAATCAAAACAGAAAAGAAAGCAGAAAATGTTAAAAGCTGAAACAGCTTTAAAATGTGCTAGCATGGATATCAAATTATATGGTATTAACTTTAAACCTAACTATACCTGCCCTAATAGCCTCTACTCTCTATCCGATAGTAAGTGTATTCCCACTCCAGGATTATGGTCAGAGAGGATTCACCAGGAACTTAATCCATGTGGGGAGTTGGCAAATGAATTTTAGGCTTCCACGGTCATCGGTCAACCATAGCTTTCTGCAAACTTCCACCTAAATCTTTTAAGCAGGGGTTTGAACTAACTCTTTTCCATTGAGAAATGGCGTCTAAACAGACCCCCAAACCTGGGTGATCCAGAACAGTAACTAGAATGGAAAAAATTATGGACAGATGACCTGACAGAAATTTCATCTACCTCTTAGAACACAAGGATGTATGTATGTATATGTGTCTGTCTATATGTATGAGTGTATGAGTAGAGTCAGAAATAGCAGTGCCTGTCCAAGGATGGTGATTCACGTCATTGCCTTCATTATGTATTGTTTTCCACTGTCCTGGGAATAATCCTGTCTCCAACATCATATAGGCATCTGTATCTCCTTGCTACTTGGCCAACTGACTGGAATAGATCCATATTTTTACCCATTCCAAAGAAAGGTGACTCACCAGAACAGCATCATCAATGTCACATGCAAGTAAAAATTTCCTGGGGATCATTCAATATGCACCAGAGGTACATTGACAGATGTTCAGGTCAAATTCAGAAGAGGACTCAGAACAAGGAATAGCATTACTGATATAAAATGGATCTTGGTTTAGAGTAGACGACTCCCAAAATGTTTATTTGTGTTTTATTTAGTGTGCCATGTCATTTGACTATCTGGATCAAAATAAACTATGGAAAGCCTGGAAAAGAATGGGAATTCCAGAACATTTTGTCATGTACATACAGAACTTGTTCATGGATCAAGAGGCAGTTTTGCAAACAGAATCTGGGAATATTGCATGATTTAAAATCAGGACAGGTGTGTGACAGGTTTATCCTCCCTCCATACTTTTTCAGTCTCTGTGCTGAGCAAATAATGAGAGAAGCTGGGTTATTTAAGGAAGAAGGTGACAAAAGTGTTGGAAGGCTTATGAACAATTTTTGATATGCAGATTACACAGTTTTTGCTTGCTGAGAATGAGGAGGACTTGAGGCTCTTGCTCATGGAAATCAGGTATTTTAGCCTTCAGTATGGACTGCAACTCAATGTAAAAAAGACCAAAATCCTCACAACTGGATCAACTGGTAACATCATGATCAATGGGGAAAAGATTGAAGTTGTCTTGATTGATTTTTTTTCCTGCTTGGATTCTCAATCAATACTTATTGATGCAGCAGTAGAGATCAAAAGACAGGTTGCACTGGGTAAATCTGTCGTACAACACCCCTTTAGAGTACTGAAAAGCAAGGATGTTACTTTGAGGACAGGTACATGTGTGACCCAAGCCATGGTATTTTCAGTTGCTTCATATGTATGTGGTAGTTGGAAGACCAAACAAGGAAGAAGACCAAAGAAGAATTGATACTTTTGAATTGTGGTGCTGGTGAAGAATACTGAAAGTACTATGGACTGCTGAAACGACAAACAGAACAGTCTCTGAAGAAGTACAGCCAGAGTGCGCCTTTGTGGCAAAGAAGGCAAGACTTCATCTTCCATACTTTCGACATATCAGGAGAGACACAGCCCCTGGAGAAGGGCATCATGTGTGGTAACGTTGAGAGGCAGAGAAAGGGAGGAAGGCCCTGAAGGAGATGGACTGCCACAGTGGGGGCTGCAGTGGGCGTAAGCATAGGGAACAGTTGTGAGGATGGCAGAGGACCAGGCAATGCTTTGTTCTGTTGTGTATAGGCACTAACTATGGGCTCCAACAAGAAGAGCATCCTTTTGGTTTCAATCGTCATATGTATTTTAAAGAACTTAATACCCTATAGATGCCATATCCTTCCTCTTTCTCTTTTTCTTTATTGATAAAATTCCCCGTTTGCCTCTCCTATCATTTTCCTTCCATTTGAAGAATATCTTTTAGCATTTACTTTAGGGCAGGCTTGCTGCTGCATTGTATCTTGTTTTAAAGATGTGAGATCAGCCCAGTTTCATGGATGCATGTTGTAGTCTTTTGTTTTCCATGGGGTGTGGGTGTGGGGAGCTTTATCCAAGGGATGTTTATTTGGTGGCTACTATGTTCCAGGTATTATTCTAGGCAAGTGAGACAGCAGTGAACAAACTGGGGACGTCTTTGCCCTCTTGAAGCTAACATTGTATGCAGGTGGGGAAAGGAAATGAAACAGAGTGTTTCATGTTAGTGGGACAGAGAAATGAAGGAGTCAGAAATACATATTTCAGAAGGGTGATCGGAGAAGCCTCTCTGAGAAAGGCTTGATGATTGAACAAAGAATGAAAGAAAATAGAGATCGTGATAATCTTGAATGCAGGTGTCCCAAAGCACAAGGCACTTAGCGTGTCTGAGGAACAGCAAAGCAGTGTAGGCAAGGTTCTGAGAGGAAGGGCGGTATGGGATTTGGACAGGTAGGTAAGGTTGGGGTCTTAGAGATGGTGCTGTGAAGGAGAGGTGGGAAAACCACACCATGGAAGGAAAGTTGTAATTGATTTTATCCCCAAGTGTCTACTCTTCTTAGGCTGTAATGAGTTAAAAACCTCAGATCCTGACACAGTGAGGCCCAGTGTTGTAGTGATTATGTGTGGGGCCGCTAATTGCAAGGTCAGCAGTTGGAAACCACTAGGCACTGGAAGCCTCCAGTGGATCTGGGAGAATGATGGGTTTTCTATTCCCATGAAGAGGTACAGCCCCAGAACCCCACAGGGACAGTTCTTTGTGTGTTATAGGGCCTCTACGAGTCTGAATTGCCTCGATGGCAGCAAGTTTGAGTTTTTGATAGCTTTGTTGCTTTTTGAAACATGCAAATGTGGACCTCCCATTTCAGCCTTCCCATTTGCCAGACAAGCTGGGGATAGAACATTGAGTTATATCTCCTGACTTTTAAATACTGACAACTGATTTTAAAATTTTAGGAACCCCGATCCAAATGAAACATCTGTGGGCTGGAATCAGGCTATAACTTGCCAATTTTTAAGCGCTGTTCTGGGAATTTTATTGCTTGACAAGCAGTTCCATTCTGTTGCCACTAAAGAAAACAACTGTGTGCTTGGGTTGCTTTGAATCTGATTTGTGGTCTTTATGCCGACTCTCTCTTTTAAATGATGTTGTCAAGGCCCACTCACTACAGTGAACCATTTGGTGAAAATAATTGTCCAATATTTGCCAGTCGTTGCTGTTTGTACTCTATAGAGAAGTAGTTTTGTGACCAGGTGAGGTAAGTCATCGGCCTCCCTCTGTTAAGTGGCTGGAGGGCAGATCACATGGCATGATGGGTGGGCAGTCTCCTCCAGTCTCTCTCCAGCTCCTCACCTGGCTGATTCTGGGCAGTCACTGACTTTATTGCCATAGAGGTTTATTATACTTTGCACAGTTTTCTCCACAGCCTAGTGATATAATTATGATTGTTATCCTCTCCTTATCATTCTCCTCTCTCCCTATTATGCCATGAAACTCTCTGGTATAAGTATGTGCCAATGAGGGGATGTGCTTCTTCTTCTACTTCACCTATGGGATGAACAGCTGGGAGTTAACGAGCTTTTAATAGTGAGTGTAGGGGGTTAGTTTGTTGCAATTTCAGTCTTCAGTGAATACTCGGAGGCCTCCTTGTTTTTCTATTTCCCCTTAACATTAGCTTTATTGATACTTGCAAACACCTGTTTAAAATTCACTCTGCATGGAAGGGACATATTTCTCTTTGGATCACCTTGGCCCCAACTTATTCATCTTTAATTAGGAGGCTTACTGTGTAACATCACAGGAGGCTTGATATCTTCATTTCCAGGGACCTAAAAACGTAACACAGGATGGAGTTTTTATTTAGCACAGAAATAACTTCTTCATGGGCTTTTGTATGCTTTTTATTTTTTAGCCCTTTTTATTTTTTCCACCCTGACCTTTAGAGGCAATTCAAAATGAAAGCTTTCTTCTGCTAATATGTTTTAGAACAATTTTTCTAGCCTTTATTTCTCATTTAGCTTTCCTCCCTCCATTAAAATTTCCTTAGATCTATTCATTGTAGACATTGAATCAAGAAAGTTTGAACTTTGAAGTTAGGTACTATTGCTAACCACGATTTAAGAAAACAACCACAATTAGCAACTGGTCTGCAGTTTGTGCCTGTTCATATAAACTTTCCATCACTTATGGGCACTAATAGTTTCTCACTGAGCAAGTTGAGCTAGACCAGCATTGTTGCCATTTCACATCGGAACACAATCGAGGCACAGCCCCTGGCTGTGGTTGTGCGGTGCCGCTGCAGAACGTGATCGAGAGTGACAGAAAGAAACATTGCTTGTCCCTGCACCATCCTCAGAATTGTTATTTGAGCCCATTGTTATAGCCCTGGTTCCAGGCTATCTCACATTAACCGACCCTCTACTGTACCAAGCATGCTGCCCTCTGTGGACAATATGCCTCTCCTGCCAACACATCCAAGGCATGGGAGACAAACACTTGTCGCCCTCAATTCTAAGGAGCATTCTGGCTTTACTTCCTCCAAGACAGATTTGTTTGTTCTTCTGGAAGTCCACTTTCTTTGGAATGGGCAAACAGCGTTCTCTATCAATGAACTGGTCAGTTAACTGTCTCCCAGATTTCTTCATATAGGCTAGCTAGTAAGTCCTTGTAGGGCTATGTGTCAGTCCGGGTAGGCCAGAGGAACAAATTTCATAGACACGCATATTGATATAAGGAAAAGGTTTATATATAAGAGAAATAGGACATTAAGAAAGCATCCCAATCCAGTCCAGTACAAAGTCATAAGTCCGATATTAACCCATATGCCCGATATCAGTTTATAAAATCTCCTTCCAACTCACAAAGTCACAGGTCAGTGGGTGCAGAATCCCAGCGCTGGCAGGGGTCTCCTCATGACTCCTCACTTCTAGGGCTTAGGGTTCATCAACAACAGAATCAACTCATCGCTGGCAGAGGTCTCCATGTGGCCGCCCCAGCTTCAGAGGTCTGGCTCCATCAGGGCAAAGCCGTGTGGTCTCTCCGCCAGCTCCTCCAGCTTCTCAGATGCTGCCATCTTGTTTTCTCGGTGATTCATCGTCTTTCTAACTAATTCCCAACAACTGGGGAAGGTAGCTTCTCATCTTCCTTTTTTTTTTTTGGGGGGGGGGATCACTGCCCTTAGGTGGTGGGAGTAGGAGGCCCAGCCTTTGCTCCGTGGAGCTGGAATCGAACCTCCATCCCAGTGGGCAGCAGTCCTGCGCACAACCACATCCACCGGGGCTCAGCCTGCTTCTCATCTTCATGAGGTTAATATCGCGAGATTTCCCAGAAGTCTCAGGAGAAAGCCATGCCCACATAGAAGCCTCTTTGGCTACTCAAGGGCTATCTCCAGATTAACAGGCTAGACTCCACCCCTACATTTCAATCATAAAATTAACATAAGCACATGACTGCCATAGGCTACATTAGTTTGTTGAAGCACTTCAAAGAGCAGTCCATTCATTTCAGAGCCTTGTTTTTTACTAGTGCATTTCTTTTTTTGTTTGTTTTCTTTTTTTTTTAAATTTTATTGGGGGCTCTTACAGCTACTACAACATTCAGTACATCATTTGTATCAAGCACATTTGCACACATGTTGCCACATACATTTCCAAACATTTTCCACTTGAGCCCTTGTTACAAGCTCCTCTTTTAAAAAAAAAAACAAACTCCCCTTTCCCCTCCCCCCACCTGTTTTTAATGAATCATTTTATTGGGGGCCCATACAACTCCCATCACAATCCCTAACAACATCAGTTGTATGTAGGCCACTTTTACATACTCTTTGCCATCATCACTCTCAAAACATTCTCCCTCCCTCCAGGCCCCCATTATCAACTTCCTAGATTACCCTTCCTCCTTCCCTTCCCCTTGAACCCTTAGTAATTTACAAATTATTTTTTTCATCCTGTACACTTTTCGCTTGAACTTCTTTATTCAGGGCCACTGGCTCTTGATGATGGCCCGTTCTTTTTGGTACAGTGACTGTGTCTCTCAGCTTCTTTTGGTGCTTCCTATATCATTCATTATTTGCCCACTGAGTCCTTCAACATTCAAATTGAATTTTTCTTTATATCTTTCAGCTTGTGATATATTGAGTCTTTTCTTCCATTTTGTTGTTCTAACTTGACATTTTCTGTTCAACTCTTTTACTTTCTTAGTTCTTCCATTCACTTTAGCTCCTCTACAGTCAAAAGAAACTCTCAGAGCCTCTTCCAATATCCACTGTAGTCTCTTCTTTCTTTCTTGTCTTTTAAATTACCTTTTGCTTTCTTCATGTATGAGGTTAATGTCATTCCACAACCAGCCTAATGTGGTCTTTAGTGTTCAGTATGCCAGATGTGTTCTTGAGAAAGTCTCTGGACTCAGGAAAAACTCAAGTTGATATTTGGGCTCCATGGATTTGTTTTAGTTTTCTTCAGCTTTAACATAAACTTACATATGAACAATTGACAGTCTTTTCCCATAGTCAGATCTTGGTCTTTTTTTACTGGTGAGATTGAGCTTCTCCATCATCCCTTTCCACAGGGGTAGCTAAATCAACTCCTGTGTATCTTATCTGGTGAAACCTCTATGCACACTCACCATATATGCTGTTGGAAAAAAAAGATATCTTCAATGAAGTTGTTGGCCTTGCAAACTTCTGTCATGATCTCTATCACTAAGCTTTATTTCTATCACTAAGGCCATATTTTCTAATTCCTTGTTTCCTTTTGGATTCCAAAAGTCAATAGTTATCAATATATCTTAATTATATGTTTGGTCAATTATGAACTGATGATAGTGGTAGAATTCTGCAATTTCTTCATATTGCTTCATAACTTTGAATAATGTTTGTATGAACTAGCTTTCTTTGTAGGCAGATGGATGTCATCACAGATAACATCATACTTCAAGATAATCTTAAAATATTCTCTTTGAGGGTGGGTGCTATGTCATTCCTTTTGAATTTATTCTCAGCATATTGCTGTTCAATATGGCCAATGCCAACCCATTTTAGCACACTAATTCCTAGGATATTAATGTTTATTGTGCTATTTTTGACAAATTTCCATTTTCCATAGTGTGTACTACCCACATTTTGATTATTAATAATCCATTGAGTCGCGCCCTACAAGATGAAAGTCCCGAAAGGATCATTCCACTTCGAGGAGACAGCTCTCTTTCAATTCTGCTTTGAGTGCCTTCCGGCCAGAAGGGTGCATCTTCCAGTACTGTATCACATGTTCTCCTGACGTTATTCTTCTGATGTAACAAAAATCATTCAAGAAAATAATTTATGTCCTTTCCAGCTAAATTATGCTCCAATTAAGTTTTCCAATAAACCACCAAACAAAGAAGTTTTCTTGACACGTAACCCACATATCATGCTGTTCAATAGTTCAGTCATAACAAGAACATTTGTGCAGTCATCACCACAGTCAGTTATAGAAAATTTTCTTCTTTCTTGCACTCATTGTTATGAGCTTCCCATTTCCTACCAACCCCCTTTGCCATAGCCCCAAGAAACCATTAATGCACTGTCTCTCTAGATTCTCCCATCTTGGATTTCATATACCAAAAAGTATATCAAACCATAACTGAAAAGTAAACAGAGGACATTAAAAACTAGAGCAACTATAAAATGAGTAAAAGAGATCAAGTGAAAAAGTATTAAATTTTAACCCAACTACATATACCACAATCTGCTTTCCAATGCTTGCTGTGTGATAAGAAGCCTGCTTCCATCCTGGTCTAAGGTCAAGGAGGAGTCACGGGAGATTTCATCCACATATATTTCCCTTTCCATTTTTTTGGTTGTTGTTTTAAACTGAAACAGCTTTTAAATGGGACAAAAAGATAGAACATTTTAACCTATGTCTACTATAGTCATCTCTACATTCCTCTCTTATAACAGGGCTTTTCATACTCCTTGATTAAGGTCAGAGGGAATTCACCAGAGGCTGAATCTAAGTGAGGCCCTGCAAATGGATTTGGGGTTTCCACCGTTGTCTGTAGCCTTCTGCAAGCGGGGTGTTCTTAATTTAAGCTCTGATACCATTCTCTCCTTTGGATTTGGATTATATTATTTATAATTCATGGAACACACAGGCTCGTGTGCTGTTTCTGTGCGGACTTAGTTGATGCCTCTCTTAGCCGGGAGATTCATAAACCTTTCAGTGATTCATTTTTCACAAGTGGACTATCTCTTCATTCTTCGAATCTGTTCTTAGTTATGGTGCTTCACTGAAATGTGAGCACCATGTGTGACTCTGCTGGCACTAGAAATACTGGTGGGATAACTTCCATCACTCAGTAGCACATAAGCCATCACAGTATGACAAACTGACAGATGACTGGGGAAAGTACATTATTAGTCAATGTTAAAAAAGCTATTAATACAAATAGCCCTCTTTCTTTGCATGAACTTAGCATAGTTTACTTGATGGACGTGCATCTTTACATTTTTGTATTATAAAAGTGTACAACATTTAACAGCTTGCACCTGGACTTTGTGTATGTGTTGCCAATATCTCTGTAATAAATTACTAGTAGAGGAATTCTTGAATTTTGATCCACATTTCTAAAAAAGTAATCCATTTTACTTTCCACAGTTTACACAATATTGCAATTTATATAAATGTTGTGTTTTCCCCCCACCCCCAACTTCTCAAATACTTTCAATTGTCATAAAACTATTTTATTGCCAGTATAAGTTGTTTTCATTTGCATTTATTAAAATATTAGTGAAGTTGAGCTTCTTTTCATATGGTTAAATGCCATCTGTATTTCATTTTCAGTTCTTTATTTATTCATGGTTTTGCATATTCAGTTGATTTTTTTCTTACTGATGTTTAGAAAGTTTTGCAAATTAAAGATCCCAGTTTAAAAGTTTAGCTGTCTGAAAGATGCGAAAATCTGAAAATGAAAAGGACAAAAAGTTGAAATCCCCGCAATTCTCTTGTTTGGTTATCACTCTTTATTTTATGCTGCACAGAGCCCTGAGGGTACTGCTGGGGTAGGGTTACAGTGCTAGCTTCATGGCCCCAAACTGAAACCCACCAGCCTCCAGGCCAGAGAAAAATGAGGCCGCCTGCTTCTGCAAATTCTTGTAGCCTCAGAAATCCTATATAGGGTAACTGTCAGTCCAAATTGACTCAATGGCAGTCTTCTGTTTGTATACGACACTTGTTTTCTTGTTTTTAAATTTCTACTTTCAGCGATGCCCCAAAAAACAAAACAAAACAAAAATTTCTATTTTATATCATTAACTTGTCTTTCTCTCTCTTTTTTTTTAACATTTGTGATATCTTCTTAAAATATCTAGAGTCACCTGGCGTGTCAAACATTTTTGCTGAGAAGCTTAGATACCGAGCCAGCCATCTGCTTGTGTCACTTGCCTCGTCTCTTTTCTTTATGGAGAAAAATCATGCCCATGTTGATCATCCCCGTGTTGACATGTATCTTCTGATCTTTTCTCTACCCAACTTGCTCTAGGAAGGCCCTCCCTTTTCTCCACTTGGTCTTTGGCCGTAATATTGGGTATCTGAAACTGGCGAAGCTCCATTGTCTGAGTCGGAGACTCTGAATTTTTTTTGAGGAGGGTGAGTTACTGAGTTTGAGGATCAGTTACAGAGCTCCCCCTTTTAAGAAGTTAGGTAACTGAGCTATAATTTACATGTGATAAAATCACTTCTTTGAAGTATACAATATAATGAACTTTGATCAGTGTGTGTAGTATAATTATCATAATCAAGATAGAGATAATTTTCATCACTTTAAACATTTACAGTTCTCAGGACTCTTCAAAAACGCCTCGGTTCTGAATTCAGATTGGATTTCTGCCTCTATGGTTGTGTTTTCTTAGGTGGCCATGTGAATGTAAATTTTTAAAAAGTAATGCTACAAAATGATAAAACTCTTTATTCAATGAAGTTATCAGAATGTGATGCTGTTATTTCTAACATTCTATCCCTAGGTCTATGCACCTCTGCAGGTTGGGTTTCTGTCTCTCTAACCCATCTCCCAGAGCATACTGGGAGCTTTTGTTTACACTGAGTCTAAAGAGCACTTTGAGCCTCCTCACAGGACTCAAATCCCATTTTTTTTGAAATGTTCTGAGAACAAAATAAGTCTGAAGGGACAAGATAAGGGCTGTAGTGTAAATGCGGTAATGTTTTCTAGAGATTTCTGGGAGGGCAGTCATTGGTATCCTCCAAAAGGAGCAGGTGCATTGTCATGATGGAGGGAAAAATCATTCAGTGAATCTTCCTGACGTTTGCTCACCTGTGTAGTTTCAGGTTTCTTAAACTGTTTTCTCAACAAGCCATTGTGATCATCCTTGGAAAATCTTCCAAGACTGCCCTTTTGGAGTTCTCCCAAAGCAGTCACTATAACCTTAGCAAGCTACTCGATCTTGAATTTCACTGGTCTTAGAAGTCACTGTTTTATTGGAGCTTTTTTTTTTTTTTGAGGCACTAAGACAAGAGAGAACTTGTCTGCAGCTGTCTGCCAAATTTACACATGTGTTTAAGCATGTTTTGTTGGCAGCAAATCTGTGCATGTATGAACTTGGACCATAATGGCAATGCTTGTTTATTGTATAAATGGAGTCAAATTGTACATGGTCGTTTTTGCCTGACTTCCTTCACGCAACACAATGCAATTCAGATTCATTCCTGTTGTGCTCTGTCGAGTCATTTCTAGCTCATGGAGACCCCGGTGGACGGTGTATAAAACTGCCCTGCAAAATTGCTACCGCTCCTGAAGTCGGGTCGCCACATCGTTTCTATCATGGGTCTGGGCGGGTGCCTTTTCGGTTAGCAGCTGAGCTTGTAGCACGGTGCCACCCCAGGGATCTTGTCTGCTGCAAGCAGGAGCACTTGACTCCGCTTTGTTCTTGAGCAGGACCTCATGGTACAGCGGCTGTTCTATGATTTGCCTTTTTATTCATCCAGTGATGGCATTTGTGATGTTTCGAGTTTTCATCTGCCAGGCAATAAATGGTTACAAAATTTTCCATGCAGGTCTTTCTGTGGAATCCTGATTTTATTTCTCTTGAGGGATTGGATTGCTGGGTTGTATAAGTATATGCTTGACTTTGGCAGAAAGTGCGCAGCTATTTTCCAAAGTGATTCACCATTTTGCATTCCTACCAGTTGATCTTTATCACCAGTAACATTTAGTTTTGTCACTTTTATGACTTTAGTCATTCTTATAGATGCCAAGTGGCATCTCACTATGGTCTTAATTTGCATTTCTCTGATCCTTATTAATATTCAACACCTTTTCATATGCTTCATTTCCATTCATACATATTTCTTTGAAATATCCACATCTTATATTTATTTTTTGTTGGGAGATGTTTATTTATTTATTATTGCATTGTAATAGTTACTTTTATTTTCTGGATAAAAGTATTTTATTAGCTCTGCCTTAAAAATTACTTTTCCAGAAGAGCTTATCTTTTGCAGGGAGGAAATGACATTGAAGATACATCTGATGCCGTCTGTGTACATAAGAGGCAAGGAGAATCTAACTCCTCATTGCCTGGTTCCTGTGGGACACAAGACCGACATGCCACCCCAGTCAACTTGCTTTATCCCACACTAACAGCAAGCCTCCCTCCTGCGGTACGGTCCTTCTTGCTAGGTTCTCTTACCCACTGCAATGACCACACAGATAATAGTCCATGGTTATTGAGTTTATTAAGGGAGCTACCAGACTACAAGTCACAAGAAGTTATATTGTCTGCAACATCTTTTCTAGGTCACACTTTCTGATCCTCAGGCTCTCAGTCCTGTGGTCCCTAGGACTCCTCTGTTTGGACAACTGTTACAAAGTCCCTTTGGCACTGATAAATGCCTAAAGGACCCCTCACAATGCAAGCCAGCTGCTGACCTGTGACACTCAGCTTTCCATATCTGTGAGCTGGAATGCTCACGCCTCCGTCTCCTGTTCTCCCAGCCTTCCATGCAGGCCTCTCAATTCCCTTCACTCCTGGCCCTTCGTTATGGTGATTGTTGGATTCTCTGTTCCTGCTTCGGAGATGGCTCACTTTACCCTTCATGGAGACTCAAGTTAGAGAGTCCTCTATACTTCATTTGCATGCTTCCACTCTGTCATTTAGTAGGAGTTATTGGCACTATGAATAGAAGGCCCATCCCAAGTAATTTTACTTTACTGCATACAATGTCTTTGATTTCATTTTAAACAGGTTTTATCTATTTATTTTTTGATGAGGTACATGTTTTCATTTGGATGAAGTCTGTTACTTTGATCATTTTTATTTGTGCTTTCTTGTCCCTAGAAATATTTTTTTCCTGTATTGACTAATTAGTAATTTTATACTTAGAGCTCTTATGTTTTGCCCTGCAATCCAGGTAGAGTTATATTTTGTACGTAGCAATAGCTAAGACTCAACATGTATGTTTGTTTGCTGGCACACAGTTATCCAATGGCTCCTGCATCATTTGCTGAAAAGCGCAGTCCTTTCCCACTGAAGGGCTAGGGCACTTTTAGGAAAATCAGTTCATTATATATTTGTGACTAGAGCACAATACAATACTCTTGTCTTGTTTTCCATATTGGAGAGGATATGTTCAGCCTTCCATAATTAATGTTTGTTTGCTGCAGGTTTTTGTGTCTGTTTTGAAGTTTAGGATGTTGCTTATGAGAAGGTTTTTAAATATTAGGAGTGGATATTGAATGTAGTTAAATATTTTCTTCAAATGCATGTTTGGTTTTCCTTTGTATTCTGTTCACAACAGTGAATGGCCTTGATCTATTTTTTTGTTTCTTTGTGTTGTATTCTTTAAAATAGTTTTATTGAAGATGCAATATAGCACCGAGGTTCCTCTAGTTCCTGGTGCTGCCTTCCCCCTACTATTATGATCTCAATCCTATACTACAAAATGGATTAGACCAGAACATGCACACTGCTACAGATGAGAACATGAAACACAGGAAATTCAGGATAGTTCGCCCTCCCCCTGCCCCCCCTCCACACCTCCACTCGGGGACAACAAAGAGAGTAGAGATACCAGGAGAATTAGGGAAGGGTGGGGGGCAAAAAGTGGGAAACCATTCACAAGGATCAGCATATAACAATGGAAAAGTGGGTGAGGGGTGATGGAGGATGATGAAAATGGATGGAGGATGATGAAAATAATAATCTATAATTTATCAAAGGTTTATGAGGTAGGATCACAGGGGGAAGAAAGGGGAAAGAAATGGAGAGCTGATATCAGGAACTCAAGTTGGAAAAGGCTGCTTTGAAAATGATGATGGCAGCATATGTGCAAATGTGTTTGACACACTGGATGAATGTATGCTTGTGATAAGAGATATAGGAGCCCCCAATAAAAGTATTTAATAAAAATACAAAAAAGGAAATAGTTTTATTTGCATATAATTCATATAGCATGCAATTCAGTAGTTCAATCATATTAAGAAGAGTGTGTAATCATGACTGCAATTTAAGAACATTTTCTTCTTGCTTGTAATCAATATTAACGCTACCCTCCAAACTTTTCCTACCATACCCCTAAGTATGAAGATCCTGCCTTTATAGAGTAACATATTGTGGATTTCATATATAGATAGTCATACAAAACACAAACAAGAAATCAACAATTGTGGCAAAACAGAATAACAATAGAAAAAAGAACAGAAAATAGTAAAAATGGAAACAACTTTTAAACCTAACGACCTCTGCCATAATCAACTTTGAAATGCTCTGTTGAACCAACTTTGCATTCTTGTGATAAACTCCACTTGGTCATGATGCTTTTGCTCACTTCTCCCTCCTGCTCTTTTTCTATATTGCTGGAATTGATTTTCTCTCATTAAAAAGGATTTTAGCTTATGAATTTATGAGACACTGCACTGTACTTCCTCCCACACCCCACTCCCCTCACCCAATATCATTGTTTGGTTATGCTGGCTGCATTGAACAAAGTATTCAATGTTCCCTTTCTCTTATTTTCAGTAAAGTTTTGTATGTGATTAACAGTAATTCTACTTCAGATGTCTGTGGAGAAATCAGGCATATATCAATATTCAGTTTTTAATAAATATATATAATCATTTTATTGGGGGATTATAAAACTGTTATCTCAACCCATAATTTATCCTTTGTGTCAAGCATATTTTTACATTTGTTGCCATCATAATTTTCAAAACATTTTCTTTCTACTTGAGCCCTTGGTATCAGCTTCTCATTTTCACTCCTTCCCCACGCCATCCCTCATGAACCCTTGATAATTAATAATTATTTTCATGATTTACACTGACCAATGTGTTCTTTCACTCACTTTTTCTTTTTTAATATAGTGTCACTCAGGTTATCTGTGTCTTTCTTTAAAACAATTTTTGAATTATAAGTTCACTGGGGGATTTACATTTCAGATCAGCAACTTCATATTCAACAACTTCAGCTAATTAGCAAGACCCCCAGTATCTTGTCTTGGTTCACCTTTTTGATTTCTCTTTTCTCTTTTGTGGACTACCACCTTCACCTTCCATACTCAATTAAAACACACGCCATTTGGTGCAACAGGCAAGGTTCACATGGGCCACAACACTTGACAAATTTTGTTAAATTTATATTTTGAAGTGAGGATTCAGGAGTATGGCTCGCATAAGTAACGTACTATATAATTGCTTTTATTTAAACATTGATTTTATTTAATGTATTTATAAAACTAAAATGATTCTTTTTTACCTGAAGCTTGCTAGTACTTTCCTCCTACTAGTTTTCCAATACCTGGATTCAAGGACCGAGAATAGACAATCTAGTAGACCCACTTTTTCCTTTTGGCCAGGTTGGCATAAAAAAACCTACCTATCACAGTATTCAAAAATGCCCAGATTTTTAAAAAGGTATGTATTTAACTTTTGGGGGGAAGGGTTTTTTTTTGGTGTCCTTCCTCATGTATATATGTATATATATATATATTTATGTGTGTGTGTGCATACCCAATAAAAATGGAATTTTTTTCAAAGCTAGATTTAAAAAAATTTTTTTACAAAATACCTCATCACCTTCAACTCTCCATTACACTTAATACATTTGTTAAATCTGCTATTCCATTCTTGGATACAGTTTTCAAACTCATCTGTTTGGATGGCTGACTGCACCTCCCTCATTTTTTTCTTTACCTCTTCTACATTGCGATTTCATGCCCCTCCTTATTTGCAGAAACAAAAAGAAATAGCATTGAGTGAAGTCAGGTGAGGAAGGTGCGTGGGACAAGAGAGGTATGCTGTCTTTTGCCCCAAACTGGCACACTGAGATGGCTGTGTGAGCAGGTGCATTGTTGTTGTGGTGAAACCAGTCCCCCATCTGCCACAAATCAGGCCTTTTTTTTTGTCACATACTGTTTTATGTAGTCTTTTCAGAACCTCTCAATCAGCAATTCTCAACCTGTGGGTTGTGACTCCTTTGGGGGTTGAATGACCCTTTCACAGGAATCACCCAATTCATAACAGTAGCAAAATTATAGTTATAAAGAAGCAATGAAAATAATTTTATGGTTGGAGGGGTCATCACAATATGAGGAACTATATTAAAAGGTCACATCATTATGAAAACTCAGAACCACTACTCTAAATGGAAAGCTTGATTAACAGGCTGACATGGTTAAATGAACTCAAAATGCACTATCCCACTCATATTAAAAAAAAAACACTAAAAACAAATGAGCATTGTCTTGATCTTTGATTTCACTTGGTGAACTATTTTTGGGTGAGGTGACGATGGTGTCTTCCACTAGCTGGTTGATATTTGGTTTTGGGGTTATACGAATAGCACCATGTACCAGTAATGATCTTAGGAAAAAAGTCTGGGTGCCTTTGGAGCGGATCTTTCAAAGCAGGGCACATTTCCAGTTGACCTTTTTGCTGATCAGTCAGAGCCAGATACATAAATTCTGCAGCGACCCCTTTCATTCCCAAATCATCCAGTAAAATTCTCTTAACTCAGCTCCAAGACAGTCCACATAACTTCCCTATCTCTTTAATGGTCTCTTGTCAATCTTTGAGCACAAGTACAAGAATTTTGTTGACATTTTTGTCTGTTTTGGAGGTTGATGGATGTCCAGAACGAGATTTATCATCAATTGACATTTCACCTTTTTTGATATGAGAAAATCACTCACTTGAGTTTTTCCCTGAGGGCTGTCCTTGTAAGCTGTGTTCAACATCACAACAATTTCTGTGGCATTTTTTCGGAGCAGGAAGCAGAAATTCACAGCCTCATGCTGTTCTCATAAATAGGGGGTTGACCAAAATTGCTTTAATGAAAAAATTCAACCTTTCCAGGCAATGTCACTGGGTGCACTAACGCAGAGCGAGTTGCTTGATGCTCACCTAGCAGGAAAGATGCATCTATGAAACTTTGCCTAGTGGAGGCTTTTCCCCTTTTGTATAAATATATATATATATATATATAAATATATATATATATATATATATATACTTTCTATTGTGAATTGAGTGAAGGTTTACAGAGCAGATCATCAAGTTTACATTCAATAAATTCATAAACACTTTGTTTCATCTCATAACTGCTGTCCCCTCAGTGGAACATCATTTATCTCACTCCCCTGTTTTTCCTACTTTTGCTCCTTTTCCCTTCACGCTTTTGAACTTTGTCCTTGGGTATATGTTGCCCATTTTACCTCAAGTGGTTGATTATTCCAAGTCACAGGTTTCCAAAGTTATTCGGCCTACCACTTTTCAGAAAAAAGAAATTACTCAGTGCCCTACTGACACACTGACAATTAAAACCTTTTTGTACTTAGCCCATAAACCAGGGTACAGTCTAAACTTTTGTTTTTGCAGCCAGCCTGAATCATTCCAGTCTGCCCCCCACCCCTGCAATAGGGGGCATTCCTCACTCTGGGAAACACTACGTTATTCTTCTCCTTGTAGATTGGGCTAGGTTCTGTTTCAGACTGGAAGAGTGACTAAAGGTTCTTTTATGACCAGTAAATCTGGTCTGTTTTGTGATTCTAAAATTTTTGTCCGACATGATTTTCCCTTTGTTCAGGATCCTCTAGTATGAGCCATTTTAGAGCAGTTGTTAGTGATAGCTGGGCACCAGCTAGTTCTTCTGGTCTTAGGCTCATGTTTGTGTGATCCGTTGGGTTAATTAAGGTGTTTCTCTGCATCTTCATTTTTCTTCATTTTTCTTTCCTGTGGATGGGCACAGACCAGCAGTTGTATCTTAGATGGCTATTCATGAACTATTTCAGACTCTAATCCCTATTCACCAAAGTAAGACGTGATCCCTAGTGGCAATTGATGTTATTGATGTTGCTGTCCCAGGCCCAGCAACTCATTTCCTATAGGTATTTGTTTATGTTTAAGAAGTTTCATGACTTTGGCCCTGTATGCTCAACTACATTTATGGATATTTTTGCAGCCAGAGTAGAACACATACAGATGTTGTGGTTGTTAGGTGCCATCAGGACTCCTTTTCATAGAGCTGGTCCTTTTGGTTTCTGTGGATTCTTTCTGGAGTCGTCCTCCTGTAATAAGCACTGTCTATTACAAAGGTACTTGTGTTGTGAAACCTGGTATTTGCTATGAACAAATACTTATTTTTACAAAATTCTGTTGTGTGATCTTCAGCTTAATTTCTACCACAAAGACCATATTTTTTCCAACTAATATTCCTAATTTTTGCATTCCAGTAGCCAAATATTTTCAATGCATCTTGATTGCATGTGTGATCAATTTCAAACAGAAGGCATTGATATAATTTTTTGTTTTTTATCACTAGCTTTCATGATTGGGGCATACATTTGAATAATAGTTGCATTGATTGGATTTCCTTGAACACATATTGATGTAATCTGATCACAGACAGCATTGCACTTCAAGACAGATTTGAAATGTCCTTTTTGAAGATGAATGCAACACCATTCCTCTTCGTAGTGTCATTCTCAGCAGAGTAAGTGATATGTTTTTCTGACTTAAAATGTCCAATATCAGTATGTTTCAGCCCAACACCTAAGATAGCGATCTTTGTGCATTCCATTTAATTTTTGATGACTTCTAATTTTCCTAGATTCATATCATATATTTAAGTTTCAGTTATTAATAAATATTTCCAGCTGTTTCTTTTCATTTTGTCTCATGGCCATCAGCAGATGAAGATTCCGAAGTTTCCACTCCCATAAACTTTACAGTATTTGCATTATTATAGTTGACTCCACTTTGAGATGGCAGCTCTTGCTCAACCATTTTTTGAGTGTCTTCTGAACCGACGGGGCCTCATCTTCTGGCATGTCTTTGATAGTGTTTCAATGAAATCCATAATATTTTCAGCAGTCAATTCCTTTGAAGTAGACAGCTTATTTCTTCTCTGTAGTCTGTGCTTAGTCTGGAAACTCAATGAAACCTGTTCATTTTGAGTGACCCTGCTGGTATTTGAAATACCAGTGACATAGCTAGCAGCATCACAGCAAAACACAAGCCAAACAGTACAGCACGCTGATAGGCAAATGGTGCCATAACCAAATATCCTCAGTTAGATTGACATATATGTGCTGGTATACTCTACTCTCCTTGATGTGTGTGTCCATGTGTCTATATGAAGATCACCACTGTTGGAAAATTTTTCATGTAACAGTATGACTCTGTGGCCGTTAACTCTAGGCACTCCTCCCAGTGTCTTCCCCTGCTTCCACTGTTTGTCTACTTTCCTTTTATTGCTGATTACCTTCGCTTTCATCTAAGTTAAGTCATGTCTTCCCTCTAATTCATAGATTTCCAACTTATTTGGCCTGTCACCCTATTTTCATAAAAAGTTTTGCACTCTAGCTCATAACCCAGGAATAAGGGTAAGTACCTGCTGTCTCAGCCCCCGGGACTGTTCTAGTGCCGCCCAGGAGGTGGTCTCGCCCACTTTGGGAAGCACTGTGCTAGCCTCTTTCCCTTCCCTCCCTGTCAGCTCTCAAACAATGTCCATATAGAAAAACCTTTCTTGACTTTTTACGACAGTGGTCTCATACAATGTTGGACTTTTGTTCTTTTTGTACTTTGGTGACTAATTTCACTGAGAAGCATATCCTCCAGGCTGATTCATGTTATGAGGTATTTTGCATATTTATTGTGCAGTGTTTCATTATATGTACTTTTGATTGCTTTGTATTCAGGGAAGATACTTTGCATGATTTCAGACCTTTTAGATTTTTGAGATTTTCTATGGCCTAGCACACAATTAAGTTAGCTCAGTGGGTATGGCAGGTAAGCCTTCAACTGCTAACCAGACAGCTTGGCAATTCAAATCCATCCAGTGGTTTGGAGGCAGAAAGACATGGTTCTGTTTCCCTGAAAAAGAGTAGCAGCCACGAAAACCTATGGGGCCAGTCGTGCTCTGTCAATCGGGCCCACTGGAAGTCAGGATTGACTGAACATCTACTGAGCACAACATGGCTGTGATCTGTCTGGGTGAAAGTTACTTTGCTCTTAAGTGGTTCCTGATGTTTGTGGGTGGTGGTGTTCCATAAAATTCACTCACTGATTCTTTCTTTACTTGTTAATTATGCAGAATTGAGTTTTGAAGTCTTCAACCCTACTGACGTGTTTATCTATTTCTCTTTGAATTCAATGAGTTATGTGTGTTTTTAAACCGAGATTGAGATTCATGTGCATTCAGGATTTTTCTATTCTTTTGGGATATATTAACCCCTTTATGATATGAAGTTCCCTTTTTGCCTTTAATAATCCTATTTTTTATGTATCTGATAGTGCTACTTCAGCTTTTCTTTGATTCAGGTTTTTACTCTATGTTTTTCATTCTTTTACTTTTAAGCACCTATTTGTGTGTGTGTGTGTGTGTGTGTGTGTGTGTTTTACAAAACATAGTTGAGTTTCAGTTTTTACCCATTTTGGCAATGTTTATCCTTTCTTCCGAAGTTCAGGGGTCAGGATTATCACCTATATCTGTTTCGTTAGACTTCTTGTGTCTGTTGTAGAAGTCTGTGTAGCCTGTTTACATAGTCTGCTATCTTGTCAAAATTGTCTTGTCCATTAGCTGCCTGTTTCAAATTAAACCAGGTAATCTCTTTGCTATAGTCTTTGAGGGTTTCTATGTATAGTATAATACCATCTGAAAATGGAGAGAGCTTTCTTTCTACTTTGCCAGTTGTGATCCCTTTAATTGTTTTTATTTTTATTATTACTTTATATCTCTGGTTACTTCCAGGTAAATATTGAACGTTGTTGGTTAGGTGCTTGTGAGTCCATTCAGATTTGTGCTGCTCTATGTACAAATCTCCTGGTTTTGTGTCATTCTTAGTAGCCTTAATGTCAATCCATCGCTTAGATGGGTTCCTCTCTGGCTGATCTTTTACATTACTGAGCACTATGTCTATTTCCAAGGACTGGTCCCTCTTGATAACACATTAAAAGGACAGGAGACACATTCTCAAACTCCTTGATTTTTAAGGAGTATTCTGGCTATATGTCTTCCACAACAGATATGTTTATTCTAGGAGTCCATGTGACTTTTAATATTATTTGCTAACAATATAATTCAAATGCATCAATCCTTCCTTATTTATTGTCCAGCTTTCACATACATATGAATCAATCAAAAATACCATGACTTAGGTCAGGTGCACCTTAGTATTCAAAGTGTCATTTTTGCTTTTCTACACTTTAAAGAGGTTTTGTTTATCAGCTTTGCCCACTGCAGTTAATTTCTTGACTGCTGCTTCCAAAAGCATTGATTGTGGATCCAAGTAAGATGAAATCCTTGACAATTTCCATCTTTTGTCTAATTTTGATGAAGTCTATTGGTTTAGTTGTGGTTATTTTTGTCTCTTTACATGGTGTTAAAAATCTCACCTAAGTCTGTGGAGTTTGATCCCCATTAGTAAGTGCTTTAGTGTTGTCTTTCCTTTTGGCAAGCAAGGTTCTGTCATCTGCATATTACAGGTTAATGAGTCTTCCTCCATTCCCCAGGCGTTTTTCTGCTTCATATCATTCAGCTACTCAGATCAACTAAATATGGTGAAAGGAAAACAGCAATGATGCACACCTTTCCTGATTTTAAACCATAGAGTATTCCCTTGAATCCAAATGAACAAGTGCTTTTAGTCTTTTTACAAGTTACCCATGAGTAAAATTGTGCTCAGAATTTTCCATTTTTACTGTCGGGTCCAGCTGAGAGTTGAATGGGCCCAAAGAGCCACATAATGAAAGAAGACAAAGAGGACAGAAAGGGTGGACACAAGGGACTCAACTCCATTCTCAGGAGAAATGAGAAGAACCCAGAGTTTTCAACAGTGGATTTTTGTAGCTCATGAGATACGCAAGTCTCTCATTAATCATATACATCAAACAAATGGGCAATGTACTAGTCTTGGTATTCCAGGCATTCAAAGGGAGTACTTTAAGGAGTGTAGAAAACATACAAGAGGAACAAATATTCTTTACTATAAGCATACTCTACCTGTGTACATGAGGAGTTAAGCTTCTGTATGACACAACTATGTCTAAGCATTTGGGGGGTGGCAGATGTGCTTTGCAAAATGTTCTTCTTGGAATTTTGTGTGTTGAGGTGTTTCCTCCCTTTTTTCAAGCTGCAGAGGCTTACCCCACATGAGGAATGATGTGCTGAGCCCTGGGGTCAGCGTGGTGGGAACAGACCACACATATTTTCTCCCAGGGCCTCAGTTGCCCACAGTTTGTTATGATCAGTTCGATGCTGTTGTATAGCCAATGAGCATAGCCAGTAAGCATCTTTCTGGTATTCTCGTCTTTCAGCCACGATCCATTTGCTGTTATCAATGATATTTATTATTCTATACACTGTTCTAAGTCCAGTGTGAATTTCTGGCAACTCCCCTTTGGTTGTGTTGCTGAAATTGCTTTTGATATTGCTTGATAGCAGTGACATTGTTCAACAATGTCTACATTCCATTTGGTCACATTTCTTTAGAATATGGATCTCTTCCAGTCAGCTAGTATGTTAGGCTGTGTTTTTTTAAAGAAGCAAAATCACTAATGCAAACAATATCAATGTTTATATATTCCAGTTCAGTTTTAATAACTTCCAGTTTTCCTAGATTTGTACTTTGTACATTTCATCTCTTGATTACTAATGAATATTTGTCATTGTTTCTTCTCATTTGTGTTCTATCAACAAATGGAAGTAAAAGCGTGGCTTCATCCATGTCATTAATGTCAATTTTACTTTGAGGAAGTGGTTCTTCCCCAGTTGTGTTGTGAACACCTCCCAACCATGAAACACATCTTCTCTCCCCAGCGAGACAATGTTCCCCGCCATCCACAATCCCCGCGGCATAGATTCCAACACCACAACTGCATGTAAACTACCACAGTACCACAAGGTTGAATAGGTGTGATCAAGGACACACTTACCTTGTTTTCTTCTACAAGAGGAATTCTTTCAGTCTCTCTTATTTGAGATTAATGTGGGTACTTTGTATGTAACACTTAATTGTGTTTGTGGCAGTCATGTGCTTATGTTAATTTCATGATTGAGATATAGGGGTGGAGTCCAGCCTGTTAACCTGAAGATATCCATTGAGTAGCCAATGAGGCCTCCGTGTGGGCATGGCTTTCTCCTGAGACTTCTGGGAAATCTTGTGATATTTCCCTCCTGGAGATGAGAAGCTATCTCCCAGGTTTTTGGGAGTTAGTCTCAGAGACAACGAACTACGGACAAGACAAGATGGCAGCATCTGAGAAGCTGGAGCCAGAGGAGAAGCCACATGGCCTTGCCCTGATGGAACTAGACCTCTTAAGCTGGAGAAGCTACATGGAGCTCTCTGCCAGCGCTGAGTTGCTTCTATCACCTATTGGATGCTTTTGATGGACCTTGAGCCCTGGAAGCAAGGAGCCATGGGGAGACCCTTGCTGGCACCAGGACTCTGCATCCACTGGCCTGTGACTTCGTGAGTCAGAAGGAGACTTTATAGACTAATATCAGGCATATGGGCTAATACTGGACTTATGATGTTGAACTGAACTGGACTGGGCTGGGATGCTTTCTCAATGTTCCATTCTTCTTGTATATAACCCTTTCCTTATATCCATATGCCTGTCTATGAAATTTGTTTCTCTAGTTTACCCGGACAAGCACAGTGTTCAAGATTATCTTTTATTCTGATTGAGTTCTGTTTTCTTTTTCTCTTTTAATTAGGAATGTGTGTTAACTTTTGTCACATGTCTTTTCTGTGGAGGTTGACTTAGACATGTGGTTCTTTCCTTTGGCCTAATTTATGTGGGGGATCACTGCTATCCTTTTTCTAATGTTAACCCATCCTCTTCTCTCTAGAATGAATCACATTTTGTAATGATATTTCATTTTTGAAATATACTATTGGATTTTTTGGCATGTATTTTGTGGAGAATTTTGACATGTATGTTCCTGAGGGGTATAGGATTTAATTTTCTTTCTTTTTTAAAAAGTGATATATTTTTCTGGCTCTCATACTAAGATTATACTCACTTCTCAACATGAATTTGGGAGTATTTCATCCTTTTCATAACAGTTTAAATAGAATTAGTGTTAGCTCTTCCATGAATATCTGGTAGACTTTGCCTGTGAACCCAACTGGCCTTGGAGCCCTTTATTTGGCTGGAAGTTTTTAAATGACCCATTTGATTTCTTTTTGTATTAAGGAACTATTCAACTTTCTACTTCCATTTGTGTTAGGTAGATAGTTTGTTTTTGGAAACTTTACTATTTCTTCTAGATTTTCAAATTAGATAGAACATATTTCTTTTTTTTGGTATCACTGTCCTCTGGTGGTCATGGGAGCTACCCAGCCTTGCTCCTGGAGAGTCGCTGCTGGATTTGAACCGTCAAGCCCGTGGGCCGCAGTCCTGTACTCAACCTCTACGCTATTCTGGCTCAGCCAGAATATAATTCTTTATGGTTAGTTACTGTGCTTTTCATTCTGGTGGACACTTCCGATTTCGTTACAGATAGCAGGTATTTGCATTTTCTTTTCATTTGTTTGATTTGCCACTGGTTTGCTGACTTTGTTAATTCTTTCAAAGAACCAAGTTGTTTTCTTACTGATTCTTCTTTTTTCTTAATGTTTCATTTATTCTAGCTCTAAACTTTATTAAGCTTTTGAAAAAAGTATTTTGCTGAGAAGGTTTATTAATTTTCTTTGAGGTTATATGTCATTTATTATTTCTCCTCTATGTTAGCACAGTCTGCTCTGTCTTCAGACGGACTCGACTTTTTCTCCAGTTGGCCATTCTGAAATACACCATTCATTACATTTTCCCCCCTGGAATTGTCTACATTTACGTATTGACTTATCTGGTTCTATATGTTTAGCCTTTTTGATTTGTTTTACTCTGGCTACTTATATATCTGGGCTGACTTCTGATGCGTGGTGGCATATACATTAATCTTAGATTGCTACTGTTGTTTGTTCTCTGTCCTTAGTGTTTTTTTGTAAGGTTGGTCTAGTTTTACAATTTATCTAGAAATGTTATACTTTTGCTTTCAGATACTTGGTATATCATTGTTGGTTGCTAATTTTTTTCGAGAGTTTTCTATATGCGATTCCATTGTCTATGTCTGTGGATGAGTATACTTCCAGCCACAGCGCCCCAAATGGCAGCAGATCTCTGCCTTGTAACATTGTGGGACCCTGGAGGTGAGTGGGCTTTTCTGTTCTGGAGGGACAGCTAGATTTTGCCTTTTATTAGAATAAACTCAATGACAGTGAGTTTGGTTTGAGAGTGCAAATGTTTCATGCATAGTATGTACAAAGTTCGAGGTTGTGCTTTTCTTTTTGCATTTCTCTAGTCACTGTTATCTGTGCTATCGAACACTTGGCTTTTTATTTAGAGGGATTCATGGCCTATGGAGCTTAGTTTCCCCAAATTTTTTCTGATTCTCTTATGGACTGAAAAAAGTTATGACTTGGAGAATCTGTGTTGTATTGTTAAGGTAGAAGTGGCTTGTCTTGTTGTTGTTGTGTACATCCCAGTACAAGAATGGCTTCTTGTGTTGGGACTTCCCTTATTTTCATTTATATTTGTTTTGCCATATATTTGTTTCACATTTTTATTTGAAAGGACTTCTCTACTACAAAACTTTTGGAAAAAGATACCCCCAAAACACCCCTCAAAACTTCTTTCATGTTTGTTCATAGTGCCTTTATTTTGTTTACATTTTTCATCCACCTGCAGTATGTACGGACCCCTGGTGGCACAGTGATTTAGAGCACTGTTGCAAGCCAAAAGCTTGGCATTTTTAATCTACCGACAGCTCTGCCAAAGAAAGTTGTGGGATCCTGCTTCTGGGCAGGTTATAGCCTTGGATGCCCTACAAGGCAGCCTTCCCCTGTCCTCGAAGGTCACAAAGGAACCAACTTGACTGCATTGGGTTTGTTTTTTCCATTAGAAAAACTTTTGTTGTGCATCACTATCTGAGGAAGCTTCAGAAATTACTCATGGAAAAAATGGAATTAAAAGATAATGGAATTTTTGGAGCTCCATGAGCAGGGCTAGAGATCTGGAGGGTAGCTCCTGGCTTCCCTTGGCTGTGGATACTGAGCTAAGTCAGTTTCCCAGGACATCTTCAGCCAATGGCAGCAGAATGGACAAGCTGCCATCCCCTTCCAGCCCCAAGCATCAGTGTGACCCCAAACAACAACAAAAACAAATTGTGTACAAATTGCTTATAATTTCCCTGTACTGATCCGCCACACAACCAATAAAATACCAATTGCCTCCCCACCCCCCAATAAAAACCTCCAAAGATATTGGATTTCTTACATGATCTTTTTGAAGTTTTATTGTACATTGATTCAGAGTGTTTTCTAGATGACTAAATGCCATTTGTTAATTAGCTCATCTTTATGCTACTGTGTTGGAATTCTACCTTAAGACCAGTTTACAATGTGTATGTTCTTAATGGAAAGAGAGAGACAGCATTCAGGCTGTACCCCTAACTTTCACAGGAAGCCCACTTAATCATACTGTCTTTCTATACTTTCTATGGTTGCCACTCGAGATTGTAGAGTATTAAGAGTGTGTTCCTCTCTACAGGCAACTTTTTGTGCTCATGTCTTCTTTTCTTTTTCCTTCAATTTAAGAGCTATTTCAAACAAGATAATGTGTATTGAAGCACTCAGTACACTGTAGTGTCTTATTGAATTTGATGAAATTACCATTTCTATAGTCCTTGCTACAAAATGAAATTTTTTTGTATGACTCATACTATACCACAGACATTTGATGTAGTTTGGAAATACCAATATTTTGTTGCTAATAGAGCTTCAGAAGCTTCCTTTCCAAGTTTTTATACTTTTTTTCAGAAATGAAGCTTGGGGAAGGGCTTCTCAATTTTACTGCTAGCCTTTCCAATCTCTACCTCTTGGCCTTGTGCAAATGCTTTTGTTCATTTTGTAGATGAAGCAGCAAGGTCAGTTATCTTTGGTTTCTCCCCCAATAGACTACTCTTTGGTAAACAGGTTGTTATTTGCTTTTGCAAAATTATGTCCCTCACTTGTTAGGTTTTTCATCACTGTTGATCTTCATCCTTGCTTTTCTGTTCTTCAGGCCTTTTCATAATCCCTGATACTCTTTAACAACCTCCTTCTTGCAACCCTAATTTTCATTAAAATTTTTTTGAGGTGGTTACTGTTCCATAATCTGAATGTATCTGTTCTTACTGGGGATACTTCCCTCTGCTAAATAGGAGGTACTTTGTACCTTTTAAGAAAACCTGGTGGCACAGTGGACTTCTAATGGAAAGATGAGCAGTCCAACTTGCTGAAGGTTGCATGGAAGAAGATGAAGCCGTATACTCTTGTAAAAATGTGTAGTTTTGGAAACTCAACTATGTGGTTCTACTCTATATTATCTGGTCATGTTGAGTTTGAATTGACTTGCTTGGTTTCTGGTTATGGACCCTTTGTGAGAATGACTAAGCTGAAGTTAACCATGGCTTTTTAATTTAGCAGACACTTTTTTTTCTGGATACATCCATTGGGAGCAATGGTTGTCTGGTTAATGAAAAAAGTCATTTAGAGAAGAAATGATTAGTTCCAGTAGAATTATGAGGGTCCATGAATCAGAGGGTTTCTTTCTTGATCTCATGGAACTTCTAACCTATGGAATGGTGCTCAGGAAAGAATCAGACAACTATTGTTAGGTGCTATTAGAGCAAGATTCAGTGTGATTTTAATTTCTGTCTTAGAGCTTTGAACAAGCATTATTTACTAAAATTCTTATAAGAAGTTGCATGTGCATATAGGTATTTTTGTAAATCTAGAAAGAAAGGTAGTACATTAAGAAAATGAAATTTATTTTCTTGAATAAGCAAAGAAAAAAACCCTTGGCATTATAAGAAAAAATTACAAAATAGTAGTGAAGCCATATATAGTTATTAAATACAAAAGCATCAAATCCTATGTGTATGAGTGCAATTGTTGCATTTGGTCTTCATGATGCTGTGGCTTGACAAATCACTTGGTTGATTAAGATTTAAAAATATATGACTAAATTTGATGTAGTTATATAATTTCATGTCAACCTGAAGAGTAAGGGTGGAGGCTAGCTTTTCAATCAGGAGACAGCCTGATGACGCCTCCTTGTGGGCATTGCCTCCTCCTCCTTCACTTCATGCCAGTAAGTGCCCAACCACGGCATGCTGCCGCTGTCATTTGATTTGATCCACAAGATTTTTTACTCATTGGCCTGTGACCTTCCTGTATTTTACATCATTGCTTATGGCTACGTGAGTCTGAAGAGGGACTTATGGATCAGTATTAGACTTATGGATGTGGTTTGGACTGGGCTGGGGTATTTTCCTGATCTATAACTACTTCTTGATATAAAGTTTCCTCCTATACATATATGAGTGTCCTTGGATTTGCCTCTATAGTCAATCCCGCCTAACAAAATTATCAACACAGTTCTCATATATTTTAAAACTCAACTGCCCTACCTCTCCAAGTCTAATTTCCAGCTGCTACTATATTTTCTCTCTTAGAGCTTTAGATTTACTACCAACAACATATTCTAAGCATAATTCATATACATTGATTTCTTGATTCATTAGTTTTCAACTTTTTGTATATTAACTTCCTGTTATGATAGATCAAATGACCTCATCTTCCTGAACCAGCTTTTGTTTTGGCTGTTTTGTTTATCTTGTCTTCCTTGGCTTTGCCTTCTGTCAAGCTCTCCTTGATTGCAGAGATTTTCTCTGTTCTGACTTCCTCTTCCTTTGTGAGTGGCTGAAACTGACTCTAAGTTTCGTTTCACCACTCTTGGGTTGGAGTCTTTTGTCAATGTGTCTAGTTTCTCTGTCCTTACTCATTCGCTTTTACATGTTCTCCAGTAATTTCCTAAAATGTTAGTTTTTGAAAAGTTTTGAGGCAGTGTCTTAAGCCATTTCTGTCTCACGCTTGAGCAATACTTTCTTGGGTATAGAAATTGCTTGCTTTAAAAATTCTGAATCCCTCTATTGTTTACTTAGCAGACAGCCTTTTTTTGAGAGCTTCTTTTGGGAGTCGACTGTGTCTTCTCCCCTCTTCCCCCAAGGTAACATTGCTTTCCTCATCTCAACAGTTTAAAATGGTTTGATTTATTGTTGTTGTTGTCCCAACAAATCTTTTTATAAAGGTGTGTGTTTGTTTTGGCTGACTCTTCATTTGGTGTGTCTTGTCTGAACTTTGGGCTAAAACCTCACTGACACTGACTCCTACCAGACTTGGGAGACCTGCCCTGCAGTAGAGAGTAGAATTGCTCCTTTGGGCCTCTGAGGCTGACAGATCTTAAAGGAGCAGACCCCTTGTAGTAGAGTAGCTGAAGCATAAAACATGCTCACTTTGCAGTAAACAACCCAGAGCATAACCCACCACAACACCAGAGCTCTTTCTTCTGACCTTGAACATAGATTGCTTCTTTGATGATTGACACCCTTACTATCTTTCTTGGACAAAGATTGCTTCTTTGATGATACTCTTACTCACAAAGCTTTTTTTTATTGTTTTCTCCCTCTAGAATAGAATATCAAGCAATTTTGACTGTTTTTATAACTGTTTCCTATTTGGTTTCCTATTTTATATTTTATCTTTGTTTTTTGAACTTCATGAGAGATTTCCTTTGATGAGTTAATGGTTTCAGCAATTAAAATGTTCTCCAGGGAGCTTTTCCTTATCTAACTTTTCCCCCTACTCCAGCATTTTAAAGCACCTTCACATTTATGTAACAGGGACTTACTTGAGGCTGTTTTAAAAGCTGGGAAGTACTGATCTTGAGAATCACATGGATTTTCTGGACTTGCTGCTGTTGCTGTTAGGTGATATTGAGTCGATTCAGACCCAGAGTGAACCTTTGCACAAGAGAAGAGGATACTGTCTGGCCTATCTCAAGAGGGGCTTCATCTTTTTTCACTGCCTTGCCATTGCACCACACATGATGTCCCTCTCCAGGGATGGTGCTACCTGTGATTGGATGATATCTATTCACCTTCAAGGAAATCCAGCCAATATAACTATGATTCAGATTTATTCACCAAACAAAAAAGCTAGTGATGAAGAAATTGAGAATAGTATCAGCAGCTTCAGCCAGAAATCAATCGTACTTGCAGTCAAGGTGCTTTGAGATTATTGGCGATTTGGAATGTAAGAATTGGAAGTAAAGAAAAAGGATCAATATTTGGAAAACATGAATTCAGTGAGAGAAATGAAGCTGGAGATGGCAAGACGAATGTTTTGTTCAGAGCAAATATCTTTTTTTCAACAACACAACAGGTGACTGTACATATGGACTTATCCAGATGGAATATCTGGATGAAAGACAGGTTGGGATGTTCAGCAGATGATGTTGTGAAAGTTCATCTCCTTTATTTATGTTAATATGTATATAATTTTCAGGTATATAATAAATTAATACAATCTCATAAAATTAAATATAATATGTAGGACGTTATAGAGTTCTGGTGGCAATGTTTTTACATGTTGGGCTGCTGACTGCAAGCTGCTCTGAAGAAGAATGATGGGGTTTTTACTCCTGGAAACAGTCTCAGAAATTCACAGAGGGCCATTCTACCTTGTCTGATAGGGTCTCTGTGAATCAGCATCAACCTGATAGCACAGCGTATATATGTATATATTCAGTATACATGGGGCTATACAAACTTTGTAGAAAAATCCCATTATACTTTTATCCCATTGCCCACAAACTTTGGAAGTCCCTTCATATCCAGTAGAATGTATTACCTATCATCACTTATCCTGAACCTGGTATTTTCTGTGCTTAATTAGTCTGCTCCTCTTCCTTTGTACTAGAACTATTAGTATTCACTGGTCTTCTTCTGTCCCTTTGTTAACTTTCCCCAAATATTATATCTCCTGATGGAAAATTGAAATCTCTATCTCTAGACTAGGCATGCTATTTCATGGTCTTTGGTTTTAGAGTGTACTGGTGGCCAATCAAGTCTTGAAGCCCCCATCGCATCTGAGGTCCTTTTCCCCTGAGTATCACTTCTCCCTGTCTAGAACAGTCACTCCTAACCTACCCACTTTCAGCCCTCCCACAGTCTATTACATGTCTCCCAAATGCTGATGTCTCTATTTGTATTCTTTTTTTTGGACTTGAGTCTGATCTTAGGAGGAAGAGGAGATAAACATTGTGGTGGGTCTTATTTTCAACTGGAACATGTTTTATTGAAATCTTTTAAGAATTGGCTCTGCTGAGTAGGGTAAAAGATTTGGAGAGAGGTCTATGTTGCCCTGTCAGAGTCTGATATTTAACCATAGACTTAGGTAAGTAATAATGCATATGAACTGCCAGTAGAAATATGTTTGGCATATTTTAAATAACACAAAGCTTTAATAACAAAAAGTACTCTTTATATTGCTAGAGACTATTTTACTTAGATGAAGAATAAAACTTCTTAAGGGAAAAGGTTAAAAACACAGATTTTTAATTTATTTTTTATTTAAAAAATATTTTTAAGCATCACTGCCCTCTGGTGGTGGGAGTAGGAGGCCCAGCCTTTGCTCCTGTGAGCTGGAATTGAACCTCCATCCCAGTGGGCCGCAGTCCCGCGCACAACCACTATGCCACCGGGGCTCAGCCCAAACACAGATTTTTAAAATATTTTAAAACATATTTTATATGGTTTTTATATTTTGCATGTACAAATAGAAGCTTATTACCAATTTCCACGTCATGTAGTTCTTTTTCTATTGAGATTGTTCTGCATTGAAAACAACAAATAAGACATTTATACAACTGTGTATGAAGTGATGTTGAAATCACAAATACTGAAAAAGGGGCTTGCAATGACTAAAACAAATCCCTTTGTTTATTTTTATCTTCTAACTCTCTGTATAGCGCCGTTGTAACAAGTTCTTTGAAATTGTACATGGGCAATTTCACTTCATTCTTATGTTCTTTTTCCTTTCATGATGCATCCATTCAGTTGTCCCTCCTGTTTCTACAGCAGTGTTAGAAAAGTGTGTGTGTGTGTGGGGGTGTGTGTGTGTGTGTGTGTCAGTGAAGCATGGTGTTGTCAATTCTTTCCTTCATCAGTTGTCTCCAAGTGGAGAGGTTTTTGCTGTCCCTCCGCAATTATGTTCTCCTTGCTGAAGAAAGCTGCTCCGGTGATTGAGGTGGCAAGCCTTCGGCTTTGGCATAGGAAGGTCCTTCATTTGCTATTCTGTCTCCCAGTGGCCCTGCTGAGATTGAAGCTTTTATAAATAGTAGAACCAGGTGTCAGAGGAATAGTAACTGGAGAGCCCAGGGCAGTCAGATGGGCCTGGGAGGGAAGTCGTGTCTCACATCGTTGGAGATGTCCAAATTTGGCACAGGCGCCTGTTAGGCTCGGTTGACTAGAGAAACAAATTCCTTGATACTCGAATATGTGTATTGTGGCAGTCACCTAATCTGCTGTCAATTTGAGGATTCAGAGTGTAGGGGTGGAGTCTAATCTAGTCTATGTCATGGAGATAGCCCATGAGACCTCTGTGTGGGCATGGCCTCCTCTGAGAGTTCTCAGAAATATAGCAATTCCTTCTTGGAGGAGGGAAACACTGTCTCTCTCAGCTCATGTCCTTGAAGACTTTCCACTGACAATGCTCGCTTGGAGACTTTCTACTGACAAGGCTCACTTCCTGCCAGACATCCCTGAGGAGAAGCCACTTGGAGACCCCTGCCAGCACCGAGATGTTTATGCCACTGGGTCCAAAAGCATTCTGCCCATCTGACATGTGATCGTCTTGCGTTCAGTGTCATTCCATGTGTTTTGTGAGTGTGAAGAAGACTTTATAGACTGGTATTGGACATATGGTTTAATATCAAACTTGTGGACTTGTTCTGAACTAGGTTGGAATAATTTCTTAATGTACGATTACCTTTTCTATAAAGCTCTCTCCTATATACACATGTGTGTTTATGAATTTGTTTCTCTAGTCTACCCAGACTGATGCCTGTAGGAAATAGCTTTATAACAATAAGTAATCAATAAAACATCCTAACCTAGCCCAGATCAAGTCCCTAAGTCAGATACCAGTCCAGAAGTCTCTTCAGACTCACATAGTTTCTGCAGATGTAGAATGCAGGGAGATCACAGGCTGTGGGGTACAAAGATTTTTGGATCCAATGGCAATGGATGCATCTCAGGGCTCTGGTAGGTCTCAGAGTGGCTCACTGGCACAATGGGGATGGCAGAGAGAGAGAGAGAGAGAGAGAGAGAGAGATAGGGGCTGGCCTCCAAAGAGCTGCTTTTCTCGATTGCATCTCCAGAGGAGGTCATCAAGCTGCGTGAACCAATTGAGAGGCAAAACTCCACCCATATATTCTTACAAGTGCCGTGTTGGCACAAAATTCCTAACAACGACAGCTGCTAATGGGATAACTTGGGGTTTAAGGTAGCATTAGAGGAATCCTTGTTGAGGAATTGTTGGTATTCATGTACCAAGTGGGGAAAAATGAACAATAATTGACTGTCTTAAACCAATGAATTATTTGTTGGATAAGAAGCATTGTAATAAAAATGATTGTTCCTAGGAGTTACTTGCTTTTCCTTTATTCTGAGGATTAGACAAAAATCCTAGTTGTATTCAATTATCTTCCCATTTCTTAGTTTAGTAGTTGTTGAAAAGGTTAGATTGTAATAGTGATAATAATAGCATTAATAGCTATGATCATATTTATTATTACCAGCTATTGCCACTAATAGCACTTTTGAATACTTACTTTAGAGTAGTAGCCATTTTTAACACATCTATATTGCCATTTAACTTGTGCATCAAACCTCTGAAGATTTGTTTCTTAGCAGATAAGGAAAGTGAGGCAAATAGAAGCAAAGTCGCTCTCTGAAAACCTACCTGACAACAGTCAATAGATGAAGAGTCCAGAAAAGCCTGTACTGTCCTGTAGTTGTTTCTTGAAAGGACAGTGTACAGCTGCATATATAGAGCTCATTAGATGACTCCCTACCATATTGATGGGGAGCCCTGATGCTATCGTAGTTATGCATTGGGCTACAACCGACATGGCCGGCATTTCAGAACCAGCAGTTCCTCTGAGGGAGAAAGACTGAACTTTCTACTCCCTTAAACAGTTATAGTCCTGGAAACCCACAGGAGGTGACTGTAAGTCAGCATTGATCTGGTGACAGTGAGAGAATGTGACCAGATTGAAGATATTAATTGAAGTAGAGCTGCCTAAAATTTTTTTTCGGAAAGGTTTGAAAATTTAGTGGCAAACAATATATATGAGGGGTGAGAGGGTCTTTAAAATGTTCCTGTAATGGGTGTCAGAAACAGGGGTAGTTCGGGACCAGGGATGGGAGTGGTAGTGCCTGAGGGGTAGAGGGAGGGTGGAGTGGGGGGGGCTGTTGTGGGGTCTGCATGTGGCCTCCTTTCTGGGGTACGTATGGCAGGGAAGTGAGTGGG